>JBANCX010000059.1:22461-43029 GCA_037040065.1 Dettopsomyia nigrovittata
TAGTTGTTGTGACTTGGCATAACTTACCATTTAACTGTCGAGCAGCAGTAGTAGTTTCAACAGCAGCTGCCGTTGCTGCTGTTGTTGTCTGCTTGACTGCTTCAACTGGTGACCAATTCTGGGCAGATGGCAGGCTCCAGGCATGCGTCCACGTAAATGGTATGTGCAAACAGAGCAAAAATAACAGCCCAGACGCAGCGCCTGCTAAGGAACGCTGCCAATCCATTTTCAGTTTGACCAATACAAATCAAACAAACTTATATACCAGCAAGAAGATGCCGTTAAAAGTCTATACTATAACTATCTAGTACTATATAGTATATATAATTGTCTCTTATGCTTGAACACACTGATTTATAAACATTTATCGACACGCAAAAAGACAACGGGTCTTTGTTCCATTTTCCTACAAAAAATGTAAAAACCGAATAATATTCTTCTTCTATTAGCTGGCTATTGTCCAGAAGCCGTTCAATTAACGCGTTTATAAATATTTAAATTATGTTGGGGCATCCACAGCCGGCACAACGCAAACAAAACAAAACAAAACAAAACACAAACACACAAAACACAGAGGAAAAACTAAGCACAGTCTGCTTAGCGATCTTAACACGACCAAGTTCAAGGTAAGATTGAGCCATGACGCGCATACGTAAGAAGTTTTATACCAAATGGTTGCAGTCAAATGCTAAGAGCGCATTGTGAAAGCTGTTGTGCTCTTTTGTGGAAAGTGAGCAAGCCCACGCGAGTGTGTGCGCGCGCTCGTATGTGTATGAGTGAGCGCCGAAAGAGCAAATGTTTTGCTCGTCTATGAGTATTTTTTGTTTTTTTATTTTTAGTTTGTTTTAGCATTGCACCTTTTGGGATTTTAGCCAATGAGCAATGGCATTCAAATTGTATAATTAAGGTGTCCAGTTAAAGTAATGTTAATGTCACATTAACTGATATACAAAGTATACAAAGTATTTGACCTGTGAACTTGCCATAGTATCGAAAAAAAAAACGAACTTAAGAGAGTATTTTATGTGAACTCTCTTTATGTAAATATTTGTTTGTTAGCCCTACTCTTGTATTTTTTTTGTGTGTGTGGTTAACACCTGTTTAATAATTTCAATTTGTTTATTAAATTCACACTCAAGTCAATTGCATCATAGCCAAATTCTATTATTATTAATATTTCTTTCTTTTTTTTTTTTGGAGGCATTTTCACTGAGCAAAATGAAAGTTTTCTAAAAATGTGTTTGCCGAGATGAAATGCAGCCACCAGTAGTATTGTTGTTCTATTATTGGCCCAAACAATTAACAAGCTAATGCTATTTTTATGTAGGCCCAACCCATTTGGCTATTATGTGGGAGGGTGCAGTATGTTGGCCAGTTAAGCTCAGTCCAGTTAGCAGCATATTTTTTTTGTTAATATGATTGTCAACTGTTTGTTGACCACGATTTTGATGAGGTGACAAAATGAAAGTTGCTAAATTAACAACAACAAATATTTATATATCTACAAAATTAATAATAATAATTATTACGAACCAGTCGATTGACCAAAAATTTGAATCTACAACGGTCGCATTTTGATTATTTGGTATTATGAAATTTAAGAAATTAACAAAGCCAAGCACGTGTTATATTGGCTAACTCATATATCAATTTCACTTTCAACCTTTTGAAAACTGTGTGAGACAAAATAGCCAATTAAAAAGGAATAGGGCAAAGATAATACTGACATCTGTCCAAATAGGCAATTGAAGTTGAAAGACTCCTATGTCCATGTGACAGTCCAATTATCATGTTCAGAAAGATGAGAGTGAGAGCGCTTCAATAGTAAGTGCTACTGACTTGGCCCAGTCCCAGTGTCAACATTGGTTGTATTGCCAATGCCAATTCCTGTCAGCTGCAATTATCTACTGACAAAAGCAGGCAGCCGCTCAAACTATTAAACTGCTGCTGCGTTTGCTGCTGCTGCTGCTGCTGCTGCGACTGCTGCTACTGTGTGGCTGTCGATGGTTCATGATTTGTCGCCAAACGCCAGTTGGCTAAAAGTAAAAAAAAAAACCTTTAACGTATTTCAATAATCGCATTGCGTTAGAAAGCAGTGAAATTTATGTGTTCAGTAGTCTCTTAGTCTTTTATGATTTTGGCAACAACAACTTGTAATATATAGCCACGCACAGGCTCACACTTTAAAAACAAATAAATACAAAAGATAAAAAACAGAGAATGCAAGTGTTTGCTAATGTTGTTTTACTTCATAAATACCCTGTTAAGTTAGACAACAACGACAACAACAACAGAAACCTCTCAAAAATATCACTTGAAAAATTTGTTGAATTAATTTTCTCAGCGAAGTATGCAATCTTTTCTAAATTTAGTTGCATTTGTAGCTTGGCTGACTTGTATTAGCCATGTTTCTTTATCACATCGATCTTAGGGTATAACTATAATTGACGCCATTTTGTTTTTGGCGCTACGACTAATTAATTGGCATGTTTTGCTTGAAGAGAAGATCTACAAAAGGCTTTGTTTTGCGTTGCGCTTTTTACGTTTTTAATTAAAAGCCGCCATAGACGACAAAGACATCAGCAGCTAACAGGCCAACTAGACAACCGTTAACAATGTCCAATAGCCTGTTTGATTTCATCTCATCAAGTGCTTGCACTCACTGACAAATACCAATCCAATACCAATTCAAGTGCAGCCAGCTGTCAAGTGCTCAAGCTCATAGATCGTTTACCGTTGGCGTTGGTGGCTGGCTCTCATCAATTCCAACCGAACCGATCACTCAGATCAGATCAATACGTCGTCTCTGTATGTATGCGTGCACTCGTATAGGTTGGCACGTTTTGGCCACACTGTTCATATGTGTGTGTGTGTGTGTTCAGCTTTAATTGTGCGTGTGACTGCAGTCGATAAATATTTATCGATCTAAATGGCAGCATTAATTTGTAACAGTTGTCAGTTAAGTTTTTTTTTTATTTCTGATACAAAATATTTTGTCGTTGAATTTTGCTTTCTATAGATAGATGCACGAGTATGTCGGCGCATGCCACTCACTTGACAGGAAAATTTTAATTATGTTTAATTATTGTGGAATATTTAGTTACCCACAGCAGTTGGCAACACAGAAATGTATTTTATATACATAGTAAATGCATGCCACAAGGAAAACCAGACAAAAACCAGCTTGAATTAATTAAAACTGCTGCAAATTATTAACGTTTAAACGAAAGACTTAAGACACATACTTCAGTAACTAAAAGTATTGCCTACTTTTCAGCTGCAAATAAAAATACGTTTATGCAGCGCATTTGCAAAAAATATTGCATACTTTTAGTTGCTCACTACAAAATGCAGTTTGAGAGCAATTGTACTAATGCAAGTGCATTTTTTAAGCATCTTATATATTAAATAAACTTATTTAAAGTTTACATTGATTATAGCGGAATGTGGGCTAATGAGGGTAGCACGCACGAAATTTATTAACAATGTTTTTAATTAGAGAAACATTTTTAATTACTGTCAATCTTATAAGCCTACACGCACAGCATCATCATCAATCAATATCAATCAAGCAATTATACTAACTTCATTACTCAATCAGCTAACTAATTTGATTACTTAGTTAACATTTGTCAAACGCTTTGTTGCCTTAACGAACTTGTACTGAAAACTTCAATGTTGCCAACCACATCATTCAACAACAACAATATTGTTAGTTTGTTGCTCCGCCTGTTGAGGCGTTGCTAATGATTACTTAGCCCCGCATAGCACCACAACAAAACAGTTAGCTACGTCATCAACGGCGGCGCTTAATGCCCAAATCGGTTTGAATTTTCGTTGCTGCTGTTGTTGTTGTTAGTACCGAAAAGCTACTGTAAAAGGCCAGTTTGCCATGACTTTGACTTCCATTTCAATGTTGGCAATAATGTTCGATGATTAGACGGCAAAATGTTAAGTCAGCACACGCCCATTGTTGAGCCAGGTATGAGACTTAACCCAAAGAAATCGCTTCGGTGGCACATGTCAAAAGCTCAATTAATCATCTACACCCGAAAAAACAAAATAATAAAAAAAAGTTAGCCAAAAATTTTAGCCATAAACTGCGAGACGACTTTCTTCTCACATCAATCACAATTGTCGAACTTGCGCTCGGCAACATTTTTTTGGCAAATTGTTTCAGCTACCAAATCATTTCATGTTTAAATAAATATATTTTATTATAAATAAATAAATTACAGACAATCAGCTTAAGTCTAATTACATTAATCTCTAAAGTAAAGTTTTGATTTATTTTTGATTCATTAATAAAGCTGCGCCCCCGAAAAGTCGCTGACTAAATGTTTACTCGGTGGTCGTTAGCAATAGTTATTGACCACTCAGCGTATTAGATTTCTCGCTGGATATTTTGTGGGCAGCAGCGATATGGGATCTGTGTTGTTGGGCAACTCGCCGGCGGCAGCGGCTGGCTGCTCCTGATATTGACCGACATAAGCGCTGTAGGGATCCACGCGACTGGACCAGCCGCCACTGCCTGGAGAGTCAAAGTTGTAGCCCTGACTGGCCAGGGCTGCCTGTGTCTGTGCATTACCGTGTATATGCAAATGGATCTCCTTGCTGGGTGGATGCGAACCTGTTGGAGCGCTGCTCAATCCAGTTGGACCCCAAGATTCCTTGGCATGTGGATTCCAGCCGGGATAGGTAAAGCTGGGTGTCGAATGCTCATACTGTCCAAAGATGCTACTTTTCAGTGTCAAGAATTTGCCCAAAATGGCCAGAGCGTTCATGGCAACCAATAGCTTCAGCAGGAACAGAGACTTCATGCCAATGGCAACCAGGAAGGCCACCATAGCCGATAGGACACCAAATTTAAAGATAATGGGTATCAAAGCCATTTGGAGACGACGAATTTTGCCAAAAGTACGTCCCTCTGCAATAGTTAGAATAGAAATGAGTTAAGTTCGTTGCCTAAGTCTTTTGTTTATTTCAATTATAAGTTCAAGTTCGCTGCCTAAGTCTTTTGCTAGCCATTCATTGAATTCAATTATCACAATATACAGCTTAATAATAACAATAATTTCGACAATAAACAGAGCTGAACCAAGCTCAGCAATGCGAAAGTCTATTAAAAAAACGCAAAGCAAATAAATATCAAAATAAAAAAATATTTTTTCTCAGCATTTTAGCAGCTGCGTACGCTGCAAAATAATAATTTAATAAAAACAACAAAAAAAAACAAAACAAAAAACATGCGGAAAGTGAAATTACAAGAAGGTGTTGTTGCCTATGAGAAACAAAATACCTTCAGTCCAGTCAGTATATCAAAGTCAAGCGAGCAATGTCTCAGCTCTCTGAAGTATATAATATTGTTGTTGTGTTAGCTTTGCGTTAACACCTTTTAAGCATCGCATCTTTGTTGTTTTTTTTGTTGTTTTTGTTGTTATTTCTAGCACTGAGCTTGTCAGGTTTCATTTGAAAACGAAAGTCTATAAAGCGGATGCCAAATTAAAATTGATTAGACCAAACGCTAATCAATGACACTCTATTGCATAAATGCAATCAGGGCCGCACACTAATTGATGGGAATTGTAGAGCAGTTATGCTCACATGACAACCAACATCAGCATCAACCAACAACAGTTTATCGTACTCACCCACAGCAGCTGTTGCTGTTGTCGTTGTCGTTGGTTTATCATCATCATCGCCAAACAGACTTTCACTTAAATCGGTGCGCAACCAGCTCCAAAATGTGCGCACCATGCCCCAAACGCTTAAGTCTGTAACATCTGGAGCTGGTTTAACTTGGTTCTTGTTATTGGTTGTTGCTACTGCAGCATCCTTATTGGCATTCTCTTGTTCAGTCTCTTCATCATCATCGTAGTCATCATTATCATTATCATCATCATCATTATCATCATCGTCATCGACAGCTACAACTTTGTTTGGCTTCTTTTTGTCGGCTGCCTCTTCAGCGGCTGCTGCGGCGGCTTCTACTGCCTGAGCATTATTGTCTTTATTGTTTTGGTCATCAGCTGGCCGGTTTTCAGCCTTTTTGGTTATTTTGGCGCCCAAAGCACAGCTCAGACAGCACAGGGCCAACAATAAAGCGAGCACTGAGCGTTGCGCACTTGAACTCTTTGTGAGAAACTGAAAGTAAAAACAAAAAAAAAATAAATCATTTCAGAGAAATTGTTAAAGGTGTTTGCGTATTAGTTAATACACATGCGTATGTATGTATGTACATAAGTGCATTGTTCAGCGATGACATCAAAAGCGGCTTTTTAAACGCATTACATTCAAACGGAAATTGCGTAAACGAAAGACTTAGGAAACGAACCTGCTCGAAAAATGTAACAAGTCTCTGTAACAGGTCTAAAGACAATCAAATACTTTGTTTGTTTGCCCAGAATATGTCGCAGCTCCAAACTGCACCAAGCTCATCATAAAATATGTTTTATGAACACATTTTCATTTTTGACGACAAGCTTTTAAGCTTTTTTTTTTATGTAATAACCACGAAGTTAACAAAAAAAACAAACTCGAAATATGCGTTACGAAGTTAGTTTTTGCGGTTTTTCGTAAACAGCAGCTTAACGTATGTAAATATTTGCCAAAAGGCAATAACATAAATCTTTAGAAAGATGAATGTAGCTAAAAGCGCTTGGCAGAGGACCATGAGAAAAGTGAAATTTTGATTTAGCTAAAGCATTTAAATCAGTGATAAGAATAACTTTAGTAGCAGCTAAAAAACAAAGTATATTTAAATGGCCCTGCGGGGCATACAATTCCAACATTTAATTATGATTTAAACAGATTCTTGGCCATAGTACAAGCATAATAGTTTATCAAAACAAAAAAAAAACAAAAAAAAAACTGAAAGTCAGCATAAAGCTGAAGACGCTTTCCATTTTCAATCAAACAGAAGACCACCTCACCTACCATGTTTTCTAATTGCTTTTTGGCCTCAAAACAAATTCAACCGAAACTTGGTCAGCTATTGTATGAGCTGCCAAAATTTTGTTTTGCTTAAATTATGTAGAACTAGCGGTTGACTTCATTCCATCGGGACAAAGGCCTAGAAACCTAAGTTCAATGAATATTAATCAAAACAGAACTTGAGACAATTTATTAGGTTGACCTGGCTTAAATAAAAATAATAAAAATATTTTTTTGCACCGTTGCTTTTGACACAATATCGTAAAAAAAATAAATCTTTTATATTATCTAATACAACTTTGTATTTGAGCGTATAATTCTTTTGTTTATTTTGGCTCTTTTGTTTGGCTTCTTTTTTTTTGGGGGGTTCCAATTAATTTTTTTGGCCATATTTTTAACTGTAAAAAGGAAATCCGCAGCCAAATTGGCCTTGATTTATATACGTATATTAAAGTGATTTGTTTGATTTAAGATGCAACATTTAAATAAATGCAACTGCAGTCTGCAAACAAAGCGAAAAAGCCAAAAGAAAGAGTAAAGAAAGAAAGGCGCAAAAGAAAGACTTTTACGATGATGCAATCATGATGCGTAGAAATACGTAAATTAATTTGTATTTTATCGATATAAGTTGTATGTAAACACAACATTTTTTAAACAATATGGAAAATGTCAACCAATACTAAATTGATTTACATATATCTATCTGAGACTGATCTTCATACCATCATCATCAGATCAAGCTTTTCCAGCTTAGTTTCACTTTATTTCAAACTGCATTCGAATTAATGACTTTAGCATAATTTAATTTACAACGCCGCCAACTGATACAAATTTTAACCAAAAATCCCTACCACAGAGAGAAATCTCATTTTACAAATTTATACTATATTTAAGTTTAATGGCGCATACAAAATTTTATTGTATAAATATTTAAACTTACAAAAAAAAATTTCGCCCTATCTTGAAAAATTTCTTGTTAAATACATACTTGACATTGATGCCAAAAAACAAAATCTGTTTTGGCTTAAATTGTGTGAAAGGCTCAGTTTCGTGGTTCGCTTTGTTTGCTTATAATTATCTAAAAAATTTATTTATTTATTTAAATTTTTAGCACCTGCAAGTGCGCCATGAAATGATTCACAAATTTGTAAGTGAAAATGGAAAGTGTTCAACAACAAAAAATATAATTCATTTATGGTATGAATAATAATAACTAACAAAAATATTCTTTATACTCTTTAGAGAGTATTATGAAAGCTGTTACTTAGTAAACGTCTATAAGCAGTTCAAACCAACTCATTTAGCTCTATTTTTCTTACAGAAAATAACCTTTTATTTGAATTATTTTAACAAAATTCTTGATAATAGAATTTTAATTATAAATTGTTTATAATTTTTTAATCTAAACGAAAGCGTATCAAGTTGTGACCTATTCTAGTCAAAAAATGTTTGTTTTTTCGGGAACTATTTTGCTTTAATTAAGTTTATTAACATTTTTGGCTGTTTTTTTGGCAAACAAATTAACCTAATGAACTCTTAATTATTTAAATTGAACTGTTTTTTGTGCTTATTTATTTAATCAAAATGTTTTGAACTGCTTTATAAACAAGGCTAAGCGTTATACTAACAAAAAAAATTCCATTAATTTCCAAAAAAAAAATTTCATTTTTGTTTAAACTTTTTAAAAGCAACAATAAATAAATAAATCTTTTGAATACTGATCTATAAAACCTACTTAAATTGTTGGCTATAAAAGAAAAAAACAGTCATAAAATTTAATAAGCCAACCTGCTGTCAATTAAAGCACGTGGGCTTGTCTTAGCCAGATACATGCATGCAAGCAACAAGTTATGAGCATCTTGACGTAAATATATATGTTTAGTACAATATCTAAACATTATCTAATGTTTTTTAATTGTTCATCATGTAATTTGGCCGTTAAAGTCACAGTTCATGACACAAAAATAAAGTGGTCAACTTAACAAAAATACGTTAATAACAGAGCACTTAAGATAAAAGCAAAAAAAATACAAAAAAATTGACTGCAATTGTCTAAAAGAAAGTTTTCTTTTTTGGCAACTGAACAACAAATAAACTGACAACACACATTGTTGTCATTGTCAACATGGTTAAGAATATAAAGAGATACAAGACTTATTTGTATTGGCCCTTTTGTCGTGTTGTGCGACTCCTTTGTCTGGGCCAATAAGTTAAGAAACTTTGAATTAAGGTTAGGCGGCCACAAGCATGCGTGGCCTGGCATACAAATTAAAAGAAACAAAAAAAATTGATTTTTAAGTTATACGAGCTACTTACCAACATAATGATAGCTTTTCTTTGGCAGCTGCTTGTAAGCCTTGATTTGTTACAATTATTTTCACTGGCTAATTAACTATTATTGTTGTATCCTTAATTATATCATTGAACTCTTGGCTAGTAGTAGTTGGAGTTAAAAATTAACTAACTATAGCCAATTGTATGCTTGAACGACTTTCACGCAACGACAGCAGCAGCAGCATCAGTAGCAACACACACGCAAATTGTTTAAAGCTGATTGTTGCCGGCCTGGTCAAAATGCTGCAGGAGTTGTTAAACCAATTTTGTTTTTCGTTTTAGTTTTTTTAGTCTTGACGCGACTGCTGCGCTTGAGATGTGCCCGTTGACTGGCACTTGGCTATGGATTTGGCCAACTGGTAATATCGGCTATTTGCTCTCTACAGACTACAGACGAAGACCACAGACCAGTCTCTAAAACAGTCTCTGGCCAGCAGAGCTTCTTCAACATGTTTGCTTTTGTGGCAATGACTCTCACAAAATACTACGCGCTCTCAGTTACAATTTCGTTTTCAACACTTTCTTCACAATTTTCCCCTAAAACACGGCAGCAACGGCAGCTTAACCAGACGATCTGCTTCTCTCGAGCTCCCGCTTTTGTTGACTTTATTACGAATGAACGTGCAAATGGACGAGAGCATGTAAATGTTTGTTGTTTTGGCGAACGTGACAATAAAGCCGCCGCTAGCTGACGTCACAGCGGTAAGGGCCATCTAACCGCAGTCAGTAAGATACCAAAAGACCATGTTCAAGCCACCTTAACAGACCTAAACTTCGCTCCAGAGAGCTTAGCCAGTGCCCTGCTGTGTTGATACTCTCACGTTTTATGGGTTTTGCGTTGCAACATGTGACACCTGCATATTAGGGTATAGCAACTTGCCTATGATATATGTAACATATGATGAAAATGAGCTTAACTAAAGATGTGTAGAAAACGAAGATAATATAAAGATAGCAAAAATTAACTTAAATTCAAAGAAACTTAAATAAATAATAATATTTTTAAAATGGGAATTCAGTTTGTTCGCAAATATTCAAACGGATTGAAAATGAGTACGTTTCCACAGGGTATTCTTTGATATGACTGCCGATGGCGAACCCTTGGGTAGAATTATCATGGAGCTGCGCTCCGACGTTGTGCCTAAGACCGCCGTGCATTGTGCACCGACGAGAAGTGATCCAGTTTCCATCGCGTCATTCCAAATTTCATGTGTCAGGGCGGTGCTTTTACCAATCACAATGGCACTGGTGGCAAATCCATCTATGGCAACAAGTACCCCGATGAGAACTTCCGTCTAAAGCACACAGACTCCGGTATATTGTCAATGGCAAACGCCGATGGCTAACCCTTCGGTAGAATTATCATGGAGCTGCGCTCCGACGTTGTGCCTAAGACCGCCGTGCATTGTGCACCGGCGAGAAGGGATCCATTCCAAATTTCATGTGTCAGGGCGGTGCTTTTACAAATCACAATGGCACTGGTAGCAAATCCATCTATGGCAACAAGTACCCCGATGAGAACTTCCGTCTAAAGCACACCGACTCCGGTATATTGTCAATGGCAAACGTTGGTGACAATACCAATGGTTCCCAGCTCTTCGTTTGCACTGTGAAGATCGCATGGTTCGATAATAAGCATGTGGTATTCGGTGAGGTTGTCGACGGATTGGATATTGTCAAGAAGATCGAGTCATATGGCTTACAATCCAGCAAGACCACAAAAGAAGATTGTCGTCGCTGATTGCGGTTCAAGCAGTTCTAGGAGTCCTAAATATTCTAAATATTTATTCTTTATTCATATTTTTTATATATTTTTTCTATTTTGTTTGATCTTGTTCTATTGTAAATTTACAAACTTTAAAATCTTATTTTTTCATTTATTATTATTTTATATTATTTAATCTTAATTTGTTGCCCAAGTTGTATAGAGTATTCAAACTTCGTTACATTCATAAATTGCATTGCTCTCTCTCTCTCTTTCTCGTGTCTTTCATTTCTTGTTTTGTAACTTGAACATTTTTGCCGGCTACCTTTTACACGCTCTTTTGTGTGTGATTGTTTTGACCCATTTCCACAGTGAGCATAAGTAACTGCCTCAGTCTGCCGCTCCTCAAATAGTAACACGCTCTCAAACCGCTCCTCTCTCAGTGGGCAGCAGCCCCTTCACTTTGCTAAGAGATAAAAGTTTTAAAGATTGCAGCTGCCGATTTGCATGATAAAAGTGCGTTCTATAGCGGTTTGTGTTAATCAGAACATATTTGATATGTTTATAACAAAAAAAGAATTTTGATTTGTAACAAATAAAGTTTCCAAGAGCCATAATACCAATACAGTTAACTAAAATTTTGGAATATTTTTTTTAAGGCATAAACCTTTCCCTATTTGTTAGTTTAGTTGATTGGCATAAATATGGGCCATAGTTCAAGCAACTGATTATTATTAAAGTATAGTTTATGCACTTACAACAAATATACATTCAAGTTCATTGTTCGTTTGTCTTGGCCAGTTACATAATTCAAATAAACAGAAGTAACAAGCGCATGTGAAATCCGTTAAGCATACTACATATGTATGTTGTATGTGGTAATCAGGCCTAATGTCATGGCCATGTTTGTACTAGTAGCATGTAACCAAAGTAGCCAAAAGTCATTGACATTTGTCTTGTCTTGCAGTTAAAGTCAAATCTCTGAAGTCTGAAGTCTTTTGGGCGGCTTTTATTTTTGTTTTGACTGCTTGAAAATGTGTCAAAAGAGGCATAAAAAATAAAATTTTTATTTTTTATTTTTAGTTCTTATTACAAATAGTATTTGGTAACGGTCTTCACGCCCATAAGATACGAGCTAAATATCTATCCGGAAAATGACATCATTAAAATATACGGATTATAAGCATTTGCATTTTAATGAGCTACTTTTCCATATTGCACGAAGAACAAGTAAAGAAGCTCTAGTCGAGTATGCTCGACTACGATATACCCCGATCCAAGTGCTTGCGATGTCGACCTGCAAACACCAATGACAAGCTTGTTTGCTCTAGAAAACCGACAATTTTTATCCGATAGACATGAAATTGATATAGAATATCAATATTACAATAAGAATCATCTATGCTGAGCCTCAAGACTACAGTTGGTAAATTACACCTGTAAATCGTTTTTTTCGATTTGAGGGAGGTGATGGGGGGGAATCGGAAAAAAATGTATCGCTTTTTTCCTGCATTATACACAATCCTTGGTACCAAATTTAGGCTCTACAGTTGTTATCTATCCTAAGATAGCAACTTTCAAATATCACCTTAACAGTGGGGGCCGCTTTCGATTGTGTAAGTTGTGGGCGTGGCAGTCAACATTTTTTGATGCAGTTCAGTCAGTTGTCAGCTCATTAGTATACATTCTGAGTTTCACGAGAACAGGTGGAAAATTACACCTGTAAATCGTTTTTTTCGATTGAAGGGGGTGGTAAGGGAAATCCAAAAAAAAATACTCTCTGAGATCGACGCGTTCATACATACAGACGGACAGACGGAAGGACGGACGGACGGACAGACGGACGGACAGACGGACGGACAGCGGATGGACAGACGGACATGGCCAAATCGACTCGGCTATTGATGCTGATCAAGAATATATGTACTTTATAGGGCCAGAGATAAATAAATTAATAGATGCGTCCATATGCCTATTACTTAAATTGTCCCAAAACTAATATACCCCATTCCATTTTTTCAATGGATCCGGGTATAAAAAGAGTGAAAAAACAGTTAGTTGTGGAAGTTCTTTCTCTAAACATAACTAGCCAAAAGAAAATAAGTTTATTAAACAACATTAATAACATAAATATTTGTTTAGCTTAAAATTTAAAATATTTTTCTTTCATCTTCCATTCTCTATTTTTTACCCATATTATTCTGATAAGCGTTGGCATAGTAGCTCTGCCAGTTCGGTGTACTCAATGATGCATAAGGATTATTATTATTTGTATTATAATAGCTAGGATATAGATATTGGCCAATAACATATGGCCAAATGCGTATTTTCAAATTATTGACATTATCAAAAGTCTGAGCTGTCGCATACGGATATGGCTGTGCATAGTAATTGGTTAGACTGGAAAATGTCGGACTTGGTGTATTATAAGGATTATAATACTGAGCAGTCGAGAGCTATGAGAAAAATGAAAATATTTTAGCATATAAAAATAATCATTTTTAACTCGTTCCGATACTCACTGTTATTAAAGACAGCAGCAATATCAGGCAACAGGATACAGTAGAAAACATAATTTATGTTTTTTGTTTGGTTTTTTTCTAACTATGATTATCCAATTGGTTGTAGTTGATTGTGAATTCAATTTGAGACTAACTTCATTTAAGCTTTAACTTTAGCATTTTTATATAAAATTTGTATTATATGAACCAGGAAGCTGCAATTTCATGCTCTAACACCTACACTTAGAGTGTTGAACTGATTTCCGAGTAAATTGCTCGGATTTTGTTTTGTTTTTTGTTATCATATTACGAACATTTCGTCATTGAACTTGACTCATACATTTTAGTTGGGTTATTTACCCATTTGGTTGGCCGAAACGGTGACTCCCAATGCACATACAAAAAACAGAAAATAAACAAAGAATTTTTTTTACAATTTAATTGCAACAATTTGTTAATGCGCCTAAAACATTTTGTCAATTTCATTAAAAATTTATAAATGTCAATACGAATTTTATGATTTTTATAGAATAATATTTTTGTTTTTAATATTTTTGTTTTTCTGAGCGTAATTGAAATTTGATTTTTGTTTTTTGTTTATATTGGCTTACTAACAAGAAACAATTTCTTTTTTATTTATTTTTCAGTTTGTAATAATAATATAATAGTAATGTGACGACCTTGAATTGTTGTTTTTTGTTCTAGTTGTTAGTTAGGTTGACCTTCTATTTACATTTTTATTTACACGAACAAAAATTAGACTACAATTGTACAGAAAAAAAATTTTTAAAAATTAAATAAAAACACGAAACTCAACAACAAAAAAATCGTCAACAAATCTCTTAAATTAGTTTACATGTTTTTGTTTATAAGTAAATGGAAATTTTTTTTCTGTTTTCTGTTCTCTGTTTTACGGGCCACATTTTGCATTACGGCAGTCTATCCATTTAATTGGTGATTTTTTAGAATTGAATGCATTTAATTTAATTAGTTTTTGATAAACAAAGACAATAAATATTTAGTTAATTGCATTTAGTAGTCCTCGTCATCTTCGTCTGGCGGATCTGTGGCATATGTTAGCTCGTTCAGATAAAACCATTTCTATATAAAAAAAAAAAATTATGAAAAATAATTTTAAATTTAATATTTTTCATATAATATCGTATCTTACCGGTGATTCTGTGCAGTTAAAGTTATAATCCCAATCACATATTCTATATTCCTGATTAAAGCTCGTCTCGTTGGCGCACAAATGTGGTATTCGATTGCCCTCCTCATCGCACATGTGAAATATCTGAAAATTTTATTTTGTTTACTCAAAATGTTCAACTGCAGTTAAGCTCTAATATTTGATATTTGCATTTTTGTTGCATACTTTTAGGCTTTTCGAAAAAAGCACTTTCAACGAAAGCTCAGCTTGCTTGTTTGTTTTGCTCACCTGACAATTGTACTCCATATCCGCATAGAAACCTACCGAACGCCGCTTACAATCGAAAGAGAATGTGATATTATCTAAATTCGTCCATTCCTTTGTTTTATGATTTTGAAATACTGGACTGGCCGGCTCTTGAGCCGTAATGGCAACCAGCAATAGAGGAGCTGCAATATGATGAAAATGAAATTAAACTTATTTAACGCTGTTCTGTGTTAGAATATCAATAAAATTGACATAAAAAAAGCTTTTTCTCAAAAAAGAAAGTTTCTTTTGTCCTTAGCGCTATCTAGTTTATTCTTCAACTCCTCCCTAGAGGGTCATATACATATTTAAATCTATTTTAAAGCTTTTTCTTTTGTATTTTTAAAGAGAGTCAGTCCTATCACCTTGAACTGTCAAAATAAAATTTAGTTACTTCTTTCTTATCAATCAAGCCAAGGCTCTTCCGTAGCATAAAGCTTTTCCGAGTAGTTTTACGCCTCTCTTTAAACTCTCTTAACTTTACTCTTTTGTATTTTTAAAGAGAGTCAGTCCTAACACCTTGAACTATCAATATAAAATTTAGTTATTTCTTTCTTATCAATCAAGCCAAGGCTCTTAAGCTTTTCCGAGTAGTTTTACGCCTCTCTTTTAACTCTCTTAACTTTACTCTTTACTTTTGTTTTTCTTTCGCTTTTTTTTTGATAATTTAGTTGACAACTCTATTTAAAACCTCGTAAAGTATGTGACTCACGATTGCCACTACTTTTTAGCATTTTGTGGCCTTAAAGTTGTCGTCTAATCGACGCACTTAGCATTTAATTTGTATTTGTCAATTCAGTAGTGTTTGTCTCGTCTGGTCTTACCACTTAATTTAGGCCATATATGTATGTATGTATGTATACTCACCTAGTAAAATGCCGGAAAGCCATAAAATTCTATAACTGTAAAACATATTTGTTATTGAGCTGCAGCGCATTTTGGCTGAATTGGTTATATATATATATATATATATATATTTTGGTAGCACGTTTAAATTTGCTAAAAAATGTTAAGCCAAAGTCTTGTCTTTGCTTTCTCTCTCTCTCTCTGTCACTATGAAGCGTGCTCACTCTCTGGCTCTCTTATGCTCTTATGCTACGCGTCCATTTAGCTGGCAGTTTTCAATTAGGAAGCGCAACTTTTTGTTTTATGGCAGCAGGCAGGCAGGCAGGCACATGGCTAAAATGAACACAGAAAAATAAAACAAAATATATATAAATTGGTTGTGGCAACTGTCAGTTAATTGGCATCCAATTTTGGACAGAAAATTCATTAACTGTTATTACAACATCTTTAACAGCCTCCATTTTTAGTTAAAGCAGCTCCACAGCTTCATTATTATTATTATTATTATTATTAGTATTATTATTCTTCTTATTATTAATAATATTATTTACATGCACACACATTTGATGAGCCAAACCTGCAAACCTGACTCATGCGCCGGATGCCGGCAGCTTCATTTTGATGTCTATTAATGGATTCCAATGTTTTTTTTTTGTTTTTAGCCCACTAACAGCCGGTTGACGTCATTATCTAGCCCGCACACGCTGCAGACAACGAGGCAGACACTGACATAGGATCTCTAACAAAAAAATATTTTTTTTTTTTTGTATGACTTGGCGCTGTCTTGACCCAGTTTTTTGTTTGGGGCCAAAACTAATCTATCAATTCAATTCTGACTCAATCAACATATTTCATAATACTAAAAAGAAACAACAACAACAACAACAGCCACAGCCACAGATCACAATCAATCAAAAATGCCAAATTAACACAAGAGCAGGAAGATATCTAAGATACAAATTCATAAATGAAAAATATTTTAAATGCCATTTAATAAACAATAAGTCAATGGCAAGACCAATCAGCTAAAGAATTTATTAATGCAAAAGTTTATTGTGTTGTCTTTATAAATGACCTTGCTAGCTGCTTTAGATGGTTGCTGTCTCCGCTAACTTCAATTAAAGTGTCAACCAGGCATGCCCTGGCTGAGTTGGCCTCCAGTTCAGTTCAGTTCAGTTCAGTTCAGTTCAGTTCAATCCATGCTCCAGACTTGTTTGAGCGATTAGCAATTCACGCTGATTGCATTTTATTATATTGTGCAAAGAGATCTTTCTTTCTCTTTAAATCCTTGACATTTTTTTGTGTTTTTTTTGTTTTAATTTATGATTGTTGCCTGCGTAGACAACGGCAACGATTAACAACGGGCTTGCCGACAAATAATCATAAATTGTTTTTATATTTTTCATTTTTTTTCTCTCTCTCTCTTTTATTTAATTCGCCGCCCTCGCAATCAACTAATTTCTTGGACTGTGAAACAGGAACCGCACACAGTGACCCAAGTTTGCCACCAATATGAATGAATGATATGCACATTTTCGTGTTGCTGCTGTTGCTCGTACTAAAGTGAAGGCGATTTTAAAGGTCATCAACACAGTTGGCAGCTGTGCGATACATAAGCGTTATGGTGGCTCTGCCTGTTAAACCCAAAACTCATCTTCATCCAGACGCAACAATGCGGCGCCTGCTGCAAGATGACACAGCAGCCAATATGTCTGTATTTCCATTTTGGCCGTTTGTCTTTCACCTTTTTTGTGTGTGTTTGACCATGGCGCCCGCCGCTATTTGTAGCACTAACACCCTTCCCCCCCATTTTTGTGCCCCCCCCCCCCTGCTATTCCAGCAAGCTATTGTCAGATTTAAAAGGTTTTAAAAGCGTGCGTTCGTATTAAAAACACAAAAAATTTCCGCATAATGAAAAAATAAGCAAAACGCAACTTTGCAAGAGAGCTATTACCAAAAAAAAAAGAAAAAATTAAGGTTAGTGCAAGAAATGGGCTTATAGCATATCTAACAACATTTGTTTACATAAAGATAACGATTTGGCAATATAGGATTTATACAAAGATTAAGTTAATACGAAATAAACGCTACTCTTACGCTAAAAAATATGGTTTTAAGCCAATAGAATAATAAATAATAATAAAAATTTGATTTATATCGTTGAATATACATATATATTCAACATCTTCATACATTATAAAGTAGAAATGAAAAGGGAATTAATCATTTATAAATATTTACATTTAAATGTGAATCCAAGATATTAACGACTTAATTATTATTAATTGTAGATGACATTTTAATGCTTTAACTATTAATGTTGTATAGAAATATCAACAAACTAGATTAAATTACTTAAACTAATAATAAACAATCTCTTAGTCTTCTAAGTTCTCCACATTTTATATTATAATTTATACGAAGGTCAAGAGCTTTCGATTTAATTACAATATAAACTACATGTTGCCCCTATCGATGGTGGCTAAGAAAGGCAAGATTATAAGTGAGCCAAGTTCATATTTGAGCGGTATAAATATACATACATATGTATGTATGTATATGATATACATCTAATCAATTAATTTATTTTTTATTAATTTTATAGGTAAAATGCTTTTAGATATTTTATCTGCATTTAAATTTATGTAAATTTTAGTTTTTAATTATGTTGTCTTATGGTAAGAGCATACAATTATCGGCTTGCTTGTATCAAGATTTTACTTGTATTTATATATATGTATGTTTGTAAGTATTTTTCTTGTATCTTTAATGTGCAACGGCATCACTTTTGACATTTTCTGACAAGCGTGAGAAGCGGCGGCGGCTGTAACTGAATCTATGGCCTGAGAGGTCTTTCAGGTCTTTGGGGATCTTTGGGGGTAACCAGCCATGACTGGGCCATCAATTTGCTGCAAGCAGCCAAAGCTCTAGCAGTTCTCAACTTACATAATAATAAGCAGCAACAGCAACAACAAGAGTCGCACTTTTTGGGCATTTGTTTGTTTGGTTTGTTGGTGTGTGTTGGCCAGCTTAGTTTTTGTCTTTTTTTTGGCATGCCGAGCGCATGCGCGACACTTTTTTTCTTTGATTTTTTTTTGTTTTTGAAAGTTGTGTTTGTTGTTTGGCTATTGTTATTGTTGATTCGGAAGTTTGTTGGCGTTGATTTGCGAAACATCGCACTAATTTGTTAATTTTGGAAGCGTAACCAAAGGCGAAATGTTTGATGGGTTTTCTTTGGGCGCTCTGTAATTTATGCAAATTGCAAATTATTTAATTTGTCGTAACAACAACAGCAGCAGCGGCAGCAGCAGCCATTAATCCAAACAAAAAAAATGTTTTTGGAATTTTGTTTTCTTTTTATTTTTAAAGAAAAAAATGTGCATTTTGCTGAGGCTTGATGCATAAAATGACAAAGAAAATAAGAGGAAAAGCTGAGAAAATTTTTGTTGTTTTGTTTTTTTTGGTATGACTGCAGCGGAAGCAATGCTAATTGGCGGAACTGCTGCTGTTGCTGGCCAACAACAGCAACAACAGCAATAACAGCAAAAGCAATATATATTGTATGTACAAATATGGCTTAAAAAGTAAAGAAAAAAATGTTGAAATGCCAGATGACGACACTTGAGACGACTTTTGGCCACCGCCCGCCCGTTATCGGATACTGAATGCACTTATATAAGTGCAAACATGGCTTAATCATCTCAATGAAAACAACAAACAACAACAGCAGCAGCAGCAGCAGCATCAACTCAATTGATTAGGCCAGCTGCAGTTTAAGATTTGGTGGCGCCACCGCCAAAGCGTTGCAGTTGACACTTTTTAACAACGAAATAAAAAAAAACACATTTTCAATGCTATTACAACAAACAAAAAACAAAAACTTGTTAGCTTGACCAGCTTGACCAGCAGCAGCAGCAGCGGGGCAGCAATGAACCCCCTTCGGTGCACCCCTTTTGCTTATTGGCCTTGAAAATTGCTACGCAGAAGAAAAAAAAATGAAAAAAAAATTGCGCTTAATACGAAAAATCAATATCGCAAAAAAAAAGTAAACACACACACGCACACACACACTTCATTCACACACTCACACATTGATACCCGTCTGGCAGCAAATCAGCTAAAAGTAAAAAAAAAAAAATATATTTTTAAGAAAAAAAACCTGCTTCAAGTTAAACTCGTACTAGGCAACAGCTTAACAAAAAAAAATAAGTAAATTTTAAAAAATAAAATAATGAAACAGCTACACCAAAGCGCGCTAATAAAACATACAACATTTAAACAAATAAATATTGCTGATTATGGTTGACAACAAATATAAATAAATAAATAAAATATAATAAAATATAAATAGAAATAAACTAAAGGAAAACCCGCTTGGCCGCTTGGCAGATAGCCTGACAAAATATACCAATTGATAGATTAATTCAAATGAGACAGACATGACATAAATTTTATATAAAAACAAAAATAAAAATCCGTAAAAATATTTGACAAATTTTTTGTTGTTTTTTCTTTTTGGATTTAGTTTTTAAATGCATGCATTAATAAAAATTAAATGTGCAAATTTTTCACAGAAATCAATTTGCAATTAAGTCATGTCAAACAACCACCAAAAAAAATGTGAGAAATGTTACGAAAGAGCAGCAGCTAAACTAAGCTAAGAATTAATATGAAATCTGTTATGAATATTTGTTCAAGTTAAGTCTATAAAAAAAAGACACAAAAACTAGACGAGAATTGATTATTTGATCGTATGTAGTAGATAAGTTTAGTTTAAACAGTTTGTGATTAGA
>JBANCX010000060.1:0-20266 GCA_037040065.1 Dettopsomyia nigrovittata
GCTTGACATTGAACTATTACGCTGATAAGCTGAAGTTTCGTAGGTAATTAAATAAATTGTCTTCATACTCGAAGTAGTAACAAAGAAAAATCCAATAATTTTCAATAAACAAATAAAAAAATATATTTCAATTTTTTAGTTTTAATTTTTATCTATTTTTAAGTATTTTTTCTTTATTTAAATAACCAAAGCACAGCTTACGTTAACATCTGGTTTATTAATATAAATTTTATTTTGTTCAAAACTTCAGCATGAATGTATGTCTGTAGATGCTTTAAGCACGTTTCATGAGATACAAGTTTCCAGCGACTTAACTTGCAGTACTTCTTCATATGTCAGAAAGCACGCAACTCTCATATTATCAACATCGGCAAGTTCTAATAATCGTCAATATTACTTTAAAAAATGCATGTATAATAAAATTAATAATATCATAAACATTTATACGAGTATAAAGATAATTTACCATAAATTTTACAAAAGTTATTATCTAAATGCACTAAATGTTACATATGTATATACAAATGTGTGTGCGCTAGTCCAACGGTTGCTTGGCGCTGTTGTTAACATTTTTGGGCTCTGTTAAGCTGCTAGATGCTGTTGCAAGTACAACAAACGACAAGTTGCGCCAGTTAAATAGACACATCTACAAGCATGTATGTACATGCATATGTATATATATTGTGGGTGGCCCAGTTGTTTGTTAGCTCAGTTGCCAACTGATTCTTGTCGTTGCAAGATGTGGCGCACGGAGAAATATTAAATAAAGAAAGAAACTGGTTTATTACCAAAAATTTATGAAACATTCAATTGTTTAGAATTCTTAAATAATACTCATCTTGATATAAGAATATTCAAATATTTATATCAATATTATATAATATTCAGGTCTAGATATAGATAGATATATCTATTCAAATGTTTTTCTTTCTTTCTGGCTCTAGCGCTAGAGACCTACTCTGTAAGGTTGATAACATTTTTTATAGCAATCTTATGTACACTTTTCAACCGAGATACTAAAACATTTAAATTTATTTAACTTGGAGTAAACAATTAATTGTAAATTGTTTTTGAAAAAAAAGCGTATATTATTCTTATTATTATTTATTATTTAGATATTGACAAATATTTTGAATTAATTATTTAAGTTTGATAAGAGAAATAACAAAGTTCTTAGTCGCTTTAATTGTTTTTTCTTTTTTTTTTTAACAATCTAAAGTTATCATTAAATAGACGTTGGTTTTGTATTGTCATGAAACCTAGTTAATTAAATGATATTATATTATGATAATAAGCTCGATAGACTTGTCAAGTTTGTATTTTAGTCCAAGTTCATACCATGATTGCATTGTGTTAAATAGAATACAAAACAAACGAAGGAAATCTAGAAATTTAATACAAATAAAAAACTCTTAAATTTGATTTAATTTCCCATCAAATCGATGTATAAAATTTTATGTTACGCGTTATGCATATTAAGTATACGCAATTTACCATCACTGGATATTGTTAATAGCGATTATAATGCAGTCAAAAATTACAAAATAAATGAACAATTTTAAAAAAAAAAAGAGATATATATATATATGGATATTCTGACTAAGCTAATTAAGCTGCTTTAACAAAATAATAAATAACTAAATACGAAAAAATAGAAAAAATTGAAAAAACAAACCAAATACAAATGAATTATTCAATGAGCGTGATTGATGCAGATTTATGAGAATTTTAATGCATAACACTTCACCTGATTAAAATTGTCAACGATTATTTATTCACAAGCAATTTAGTAGATGCACAAGCGTATTTAATAAAAGTTAAATAAATATTTTAATAATAATAAAAAAATGTTGTTTTCTCATTTTTTTTTTGGTTTTTGAATAATTTGGAATTAATTTAATGCATTTGGTGAAATAACAAAAGTTATTGCTTTTCTAATTAATTGCATAACAAAAGTAAATTGCATGAAAATGTTGCTTTATTGGAATATGCTTGACTAAAAGATACCCGTTGATTGTATCAAAGTTCGAGCAGATAAATTGTATTTGCCAAGTTGTTGTTATATGAATACAAATGATTATTTTGTTCATTTTGTTTTTTTTTTCGACACAAAATGGCAAAATAATTATAGTGGCCAACAAGCGAACTGGCATGCGAATTCCGGTCGAGAGAGCTTAAGTATTTTTTAATTAAATGTTCAACTCTAATCCTATGAGAACTATGGGAAATATTTGAATAGCGCGCCAGTTGCTGTTGATTGTGAAATACAAACATAAAAAAAAAAAAACAAGAAATGCCCAAAAAATAAAAATAATTAAATGAATCGCAAGAAGACAAACTGAAAAGCGGAAACGGAAACGGAGACGGCACACAACGTAAAATGGCGACTGCACTGTTGACTGTCACCAAATGTCTTAGCCGCAGTCCATATTGAAATATTTTTAACAGATTCTCTGCTATTCTCTCTCGCTCGCGCTCTGTCTCTCTTGTTTTATCTAACTTTGTAACTATCCATGCACTGTGTGTGCACAGGCTGTCCCTTTTGGGCTAGGTGTCGACTTTTGGCCAAAAATAGAAACACAGAAACTGAATGAAAAACAACTACAAAGCAAAACAAAACAAAACAAAACAAAACACGAGCCTGTCATGTTTTTTGTTAATTAAAATTGGCACAACAGCCAAAACAACAACAAAAACAGCAGCAGCAACAACAACAAGTATTTTGCATTTTCATCAACAAAACATTTTGGCCAAAAATTGTGAATTAAATTCTAAAGTAATTTGAGTGCAGGTCAGAATTTAAATATTACATCAATGTGTGTTGCAAATTTTTTTCTTTGTTTTCCATTTATCCAAATGTTGGATTTGCACAAATGTAAATTGAATGACTGTAAATATTAATTCATATGTTTTTTGAAATTAAATACTAATTTAGAAAGTGCTGCTTGTAGGCAGGTAACATACATACATAGTACAGAGTGAAAGGCAATATAAAATATGTTAATTTCATGATTTTTAGTTAAAACAATGCATTATTGTTATGATGAAAACTATTTTCTAGCATACTTATAAGGGCTGTTATTATAAATCTACAGCATACTTTTAGGATTGTGTTGCAAAAAAAAACTTTCGGAACGATGAATTTTCGGACTGCACTTATGTATGCACTATACATACATATAAATAGTATATAAACAAGTAGTACAACTAGTAGCTTCAGCTACCACATACTGTAGCACAAAACATATTTAATAAATATATAATAAAATTTTGCAAAAGAATATATAATGAAGATTTTTCCAGTTTCTGCTCACTTGATTAACGCAGCAGTAGACATTTTAATTTTTAACAGACGCTCCTAAAATTATGCAACGTTTTTTCTTTTAGTTATTTTTTAATTAGCAAGCTTGCAGGTAATATTTACACAGCGAATAAATGTTGTTTATGTTTTCTTTAAATTGACTTACAAAATTATAGTAATTTTAAAGAGTAATTTCTAGAAAATTTGAAAAAAAATATATATATATTTAATTATTTATTTATTTACTAAAATAAGAGTGTTCTATAGATTTATAGGTACATAGATCTAGAACATTTTGATTGACTTGCGACTACTCGAACCAGAAGTAAGTAAAAGCTACCTCGATACTTAAGAGTAAATGCTCGTTGCTTGTTGCATAAATTTACCTAAGCCATAGCTAATTTTTTATTTAAAAAAGTTTGCCGCAAATCCTTAAGAAGCTATAGCCAACCATGACCGACGTCCATTCACGAAAGCGATTTATGTGCTGCCAATAAATTTACTCAACACTTTGGTTTTGGCACCCGAGAC
Organism: Dettopsomyia nigrovittata; assembly: GCA_037040065.1. Lineage (NCBI taxonomy): Eukaryota > Metazoa > Arthropoda > Insecta > Diptera > Drosophilidae > Dettopsomyia > Dettopsomyia nigrovittata. The sequence goes on from JBANCX010000060.1 coordinate 3,833, forward strand.
CCATACCCGCCCTATTCACCAACTAATATAATATTTACATCAAATTGTTGTTGTAGTACATGAAGATGTGGGGGCGTGGCGGCCAGGGCAGAGTGGACTGAACTGGTTGTCTAAATAAAAAATTGCAATGCGTATATTTTCAGTTGCTGGGTTACGCCAAAACAGGAGTCAACAGCAGGAGCAGTAGAGTAGCAGGAGCATCACCAAGGCTAAGCTCCCCTCCTAGGACTGTCATTTAAGTTAAAAGCGCATTTGTAAGTGCGCCAGTGTGTATGTGTGTGTGGAGCTATGGAATGGTTGAATGCTAGGGCGTATGTCCTGGGAGCCAATTTCAATCCCAGTGCGCTTTTTAAAAGCAAATCTGGCACAAGCTGCACACATTTCTTCTGCTTTTTTTTTTGTGCATTTTACGTTTGTTATGCAATGTTGTAAATTGTCTTTTTATTTGTATTTTGTTTTTCTGCTTAGCTTCTGGCATTTTATGACAACATTAAGTGTTAAACGTTGCCAGATCAATTGTTTTTTTTTTGATGGGCAATCAAATGTGTTGACATTTATTATGATTAACCTAAAAATAATAATAATTATTTGGCCACTGGCAAGAAATTTTAAATTCTTTTAAAATAATTTTCACATAACAGAAAAATAAAAATAATAATATATTCATTCATCTGGAATAACAACTCGTACAGAAAGCTAAAGCAGACCATATTCCTCGAAAAGATAAGCAGATGCTGTGTAGCCTGTACAACGGCAGACTGATGCAACATCGAAATAATCTGGCTAAGGACATGACTAGTGCGCACTTTTCAAGAAGACTCAACAGGCGTCATCTGAGGGACCTGATACTCCGATTCCCCAGGGCGTTACTTAAGTTAGTTATTGTTCTTTCCTATGTCGCGTTGCGCTACTTTACCTTACGTTGCGTATACGTATCACACGTTAAGAGACACTGCCCGTGTGAGAATTGAGCGATGAGTTCTTCGTATAAATTTATATTAAGGTACAGAAAGTAATCGTTTAAATTTCTCATTTTTAAGCAGATAAAATTTCCAATTTTAACTATGAAATATCAAAATAGAGCTATTGCTTAATACTTAGTGTTTGCTAATTGGAAATAGAGATTGCGATTCAAAGAGAGAATTTTTTGTTGCTGTTTTTCATTTTATTTTTTTTTCCATTTTGGCCTTTTACACAAATATTTGCTAGCCATGTCTTTGGACTTTGACATTTTTCATTTATAACCCAAACCCAAACCCGGACAAAAAATTCGACTGCCCGACCATTTGAGCTTTCGTCCTGTTTCACCCAATAACCCCATTTAAACTTATGACAGCCAGAGCCAAATGAAAGTTTGCTCTTTTGCTTTGGCTCAATAACACTCGACATGTGCAAACAAAAATGTTGCCATTAGTTAAAGTTGGCTTACTTTACTTCTTTTTTTTTTCGTTTACTTCCTTCCCAGCTCTCTCCCTCTATCCCTCTCTCTCTTTCTCTCTCTCTCTTGTTCTATTGCGTGCTCCAGCCAAGAGTTCCTTCCTATTTCTTTCCTTTCATTTCATTTCTTTTCTTTTTTTTCGGGCCATAATAAGTTTGGAGCGCAACTTTGCACAGTTTTTGAAGTGCAGCTAATAAGAAATGCGTGAAGTGTTGCTTCAGCGTGTCGGTTAAGTGTATTGAGTGTGTGTTTGTATGTGGATGTGTGGGTAATGGCATGTGTGTGGGCTGGTGTGTGTGTGTGTGTGTGTGTGTGTTTGTAAATATTTATTTTGAAACTCGTCAAGTTTTGCGTGCGATTGGAATTGAAATTGGGTTTTGGGCCATTCGATTCTAAATCCAAAACTTCAAAATTTTACACGTTTTCAACTTTTCATTCACTCCAAGAGTTACAAATGCCCCTTTTTTGACCATTTTACTTTCTTAACATCGAGGAAAAAATAATTTTATTTAAGAGATTTAAAAAAAAACAATGTTTTCTTTTATGCTGATCATTTACAGGGTATCTACTCATTGCGCATTGTATTTATATTATTTATTTTGTTTTCAACCTATTTTTCTTTGTGGTTTCCTTTAGTCAATTCAGCTTGAATTACGCGATGTGCTATATGTATTATACTTATTAGTATTGGAAAGCTATAATTAGTTGAACAAGTTTCAAATGAGTTGTATAGCAATAAACTATATAAATCACTTGAAATAGATTGTATTTAACAGAGTGCGCGTATAACAACACGCAGCCACCTTTTCAACTCTCATACAATTATTATTTTTTATTTTATTTATTTTTTTGCTCTTTACCTTTTGTTGTTACCTATAAACCACCCATTTTTCCGTGCACTCACAACTCATATATCAAATGTTTTGTTTTGTTTTTTTTTTCTCAACTTTTTTGCCTGTCAAAACTTAATAGTTTGTTTAGTTGAAATATTTGAAATTTTCAGTATTTTTTATTTTTGTGTAGAATAATTAATTACTTAACGCGTAACCTCCATCTGTTAGTTTAAAATTTCCAATGATTTATCACATTATTTATTTATTTAATTTTATTTTTTATTGTCTTCTTCATTGATTTATCTGTTTAATGAATGAGTGCACTGCTAAATTTTAATTAAATTCTCTCATCTCTAATTAAAATTATATAATTTAATAATTATCATATGATATCTCTAAACTTCCCGTGTTGTTAAGCATTCTGCCAGTGTTGCATAACGTGGCACATTCAAGAAAAATACAAACAAAACAAACAAAAAATCAATTTAATTCTTCATTGTATGGCATCTGATCGAAATAAACTTTCAGTGTTGTTAAGAATGCTGCCAGTGTTGCATAACGTGGCACACTAAAGAAAAATACAAACAAAACATAAAAAAAAATCGATTTAATTCTTCATTGTATGGCATCTGATCGAAAGAAACTTTCAGTGTTGTTAAGAATACTGCCAGTGTTGCATAACGTCGCACACTCAAGAAAAATACAAGCAAAACATTTAAAAATCGATGTAATTCTTCTTTGTATGGCATTTGATCGAAATAAACTTTCAGTGTTATTAAGAATGCTGCCAGTGTTGCATAACGTGGCACACTCAAGAAAAAGAAAAACAAAACATTAAAAAAAAAACGATTTAATTCTTTATTGAATGGCATCTTTTTATTCGAAAAATGTTTTTTATTAATTATTTTTTTGTTTTTTTTTTTGATTAAAACAATTTTCTAAGTATGCGATGCAATGAAAATGTCAAACATACAGTTTGCTTTCTAGAACAGAATAACATCGTTCGCATGTTGTGATAATCCTAAAATCAGAAGCAACAAATTTGAATTTGGAGCCAAGTACAGAGGAACACAAAAACGGCAATTAAGATCAAGGAAATCGCAGGCAAAGGTAAATAAATAAATAAACCAATTGAAATTGCAATCAAATTAGATCAATCAATCAATCAAAATTTTCGATTGTTCAAATAGCATTTAACAAGAGCGTGCAACATGTATCCGTCTAACTTTTACAAAATGAAAAACTTTGCCAATCCAAAAACTATGTTCAAGACGTGTTCCAACAACGATGACTTCTCCACAGCGCCAGTGCAAACCGGCACGCCCAACAGCGGTAGCAGCGGTGGCGGCGGCGGCGGCAGCGGTAGCGGCAGCGGCAAGAGTTCTAAGCAGCACCAGCATAAGCAGCAAAAACAGCACAATAAACAAAAGCAGCACGAAAAGCAGCAAGAAAAACAGCAGCAGCAGCAGCAGCAAATGCAACAACAGCAACTGCAGCAGCAGCAGCAGCAGCAGCAGGAACAACAACAGCTGCAGCAGCAGCAGCAGCAGGACCAACAACAGCAGCCGGAGCAGCAACAACCACAAACTTGCAGTCAAAGAAGCGGTAGCGGCAGCAGCAGCAATACAAGCTTTAAAAGTATTATGAATGCCACATGTTGTAGCGGCGGTGGCGGTAGCAGCAGCGCATGCTCACCCTTATCAACACCACGTTGCGATTTAAGTAATTGCACAATTGATGGAACATTGAATATAAATAATAATGATAATAATAATACTAGTTTAACAGCTAGTACATCGCTATTAATGCAAAACGATAGCTCAGATTCGATAAGTATCGGTGTGAATGGCAATGGCAGTGATCAGGAGTTAAGTCAATCGGAGCCATATCATCCATTGAATAGCGAATGGACATTATGGTATTTGGAGACGGATCGAAGCAAAAGCTGGGAGGAGATGCTGCACGAGGTGGCCAGCTTTAATACGGTTGAGAACTTTTGGAGCCTTATTAATCATATTAAGACGCCATCGGAAATCAAAATGGGCAGCGATTATTGTCTATTCAAGAAGGGTATTCGTCCCATGTGGGAGGATGAGGCAAATGTTAAAGGCGGCCGTTGGGTAATAACCCTTAATAAGGGTAATAAAATTGATTTGGATAATTTTTGGCTAGACACCATGCTGGTATTAATTGGCGAAAGTTGTGACTATGCCCATGAACTCTGCGGTGCTGTTGTCAATATACGTGGTAAAAATAATAAAATATCGATATGGACAGCAAATGGTAATAATGAGGCAGCCGCTCTTGAAATTGGTGGCAAATTGCGTGATGGACTTCGTATGGAAAGTGCATATGTCTTGCAATATCAATTGCATAAGGATACCATGGCCAAGCAGGGATCATTGGTTAAGACCATCTATACGCGTTAAATGTGCGTGGAGCGTGCGACTTATTGCGGCTTTGATCAACAAAAACATAATAAAACCTTAAGACCAACAAAACAACAATCTCCCGACTAAAATACCAAAAAAAAAAAAAAATAAAAAATACCAAAATAAAAAAAAATTATAAACGCACACACAGACACACTCACAAAGAGACACAGATAGCAAACAGATGAAGATAAAAGAAAGGAAAAAGACAACAAAATATGAGAAAACTACAAAAGAAGACATGGAAGACTGAAAAAGCAGCGAAAATCCAAAAAAAAAAAAAAATGAAAGAATGGAGCAATGGAAAAACCAACTAAACTGAATAATATATTGTATTGTTCGAATAATGGATTTTCAGGACGAAGGTCTATGATGCACAACAAAAAATACCGAAACAAGACAAAACGCACAATAACCCAGATACAGCAAGAACAATCCCAAAATCATGATATGGCTATATCAACCTCACTACTACTACAAAAAAAAAAAAAAAAAAACAAAAAACCCAAAAAAGAAAACCCCAAAAAAAAACTAACAAAATAAACTGGAGAAACAAAAAATAATAACATCGAAAAATCAAGAACAATATCAAACATGATTTAAAGTCACAATAAACTGAAGCGGAAACTCATTTAAAACTCAAATTACATCAATCAGATATACATTCCGATGAAAGAAAGTAAGAAACAACACACTAAAAATAAAGCATATCTGAATAATTCTGACTAATAATGGCTGATCCCAGCAGACGTCGGCGACAAAATTCTCAGTCCAATGATAAAAACAACCCCGTAGTTCCTAGTTCTATATATATAGTATTTGAAATTAATCAGTTGATAAATATTAACAAAATAACGAAAAAAAAAAAATTAACAAAAAAATAACAAAAAAATTATAATAATAATATATATCAATCTTTCTAAATTGTTATCATATAAATATATATATATATATATATGTATGTGTATATATTTACATAGCCATATATATATATATATAGATATAGATATGTATGTATACATATATATAGATATATATATATATAATCAATATATATATATATATATAAATATATAAATATATCTTGAAATTCATGTAAAATGTAATAATAAATTAATTTTTGTTCAAAATAAAATTATTCCAAATATATGTACATATATTTGGAAGTTTAAGTAAATTAAATTTTAGAGAATAAATAAAAAATTTGTTAATTTAATTTTTTTTTTTTATATATTTGTAATTATTTACTTAATTATTTCCTTGATTATAATTGATTTTGTGTAACTGGCATAAGGAGACATCTCCGATCCTATAAAGTATACAGTTTATTCTTGAGCAGCATCAACAGCCGAGTCGATATAGCCATGTCCGTCCGTCCCACCGTCCGTCCGTCCGTCCCAACGTCCGTCCGTCCGTCCCACCGTCCGTCCCACCGTCCGTCCCACCGTCCGTCCGTCCGTCCCACCGTCCGTCCGTCCGTCCCACCGTCCGTCCGTCCGTCCGTCCGTCCGTCCGTCCCACCGTCCGTCGTCCCACCGTCCGTCCGTCCCACCGTCCGTCCGTCCGTCCGTCCCACCGTCCGTCCGTCCGTCCGTCCCACCGTCCGTCCGTCCGTCCGTCCCACCGACCGTCCGTCCGTCCGTCCGTCTGTATGTATGAACGCGTCGATCTCAGAGACTATAAGAGCTACAGTAACCAAATTTGGTATCCAGGTTCGTGTATATTGCGCTCAGTACACTAATATTTTTAGTCTTTTTGGATTTCCTCCCACCACCCCCGCTAATCTAAACAAACGATTTACAGGTGCAATTTTTTACCTATTGTCTTAAAACTGGGAATGTATACTATTGAGCTTACGACTAATTGAACTGCATCAAAAAATTTTGGATGTCCACAACGCTCAAAACCAAAAACCTCGAATAACAAGTGCAATTTTTCACCTGTGATCTTGAGGCTCAGCATGGGGGATTTTTATCATAATATTTATCAAATGGACCAATTTTATCTCTATCGGATTAAAATTGTAGGTTTTCTAGAGAAAACAAGTTTGTCATTGGTGTTTGCAAGAAGCTAGCAGCGACGTCGACATCGCTAGCACTTGAGCTTCCTCCTGAAGAGATTCCTTACATGTTTGAATTATTTTTGTATATACTATGATTGAACCTAAGCTTCAATAATGTGTAATTTTCTTAATGTTCTAAATATCACTAATTGTCCAAAATGAACCACAAATTGGCCCAAAACAATTACAAAAGCTTGCCAGCGCTATTAAGACGAAATTAATAAATTAAATAGCAAACCAGCTTTTGCATGTCGAAGTTTTTAATACACTTCTTTATTAGGTAATATTTTTTAGAAAATATCGTAAGACGGACAAATGTTCGTCGGCGGCTAAGGCTGGTTCCAAGCCACAGAAGCTCCATCTACCGCCCAATTGTCGCTTATCGTGTAATACGTATACGCAACGAAAAAAAAAGAAGCGCGACGCGAAATAGGATAGATATTCAAGTGAATACATGTATGTACATATTTGTGTAGTAATAATTCAAGCAAATATAATATATATTATTATATAATCTTAAATGCAGTATAGTTGTAGCATAAGCAGCTAGAATGTCTCTGTGCAAGCGGATAATAATCTGATAAATAACTTCAAAATGAGCAGAATGTCTGTCAGAGAGTTCCTACGCTCTCTTCATCAGCAGACTTTGTTAGCGACTATAGTCGCGATCTTACCATACCATCAGTTTCACACTAGAACTAGTTGAGAATTCTAGTGCTCATAAAGCTGATTTGGTAAAAGCAGCGTTGCATTATACTTCTTATCTGTAGCATACATTCATGGTAGCGTTTTATGTAAGAGGCTTTCCTGGCCAGCTATATATCCGAGAATCTCATTTAAATATGGACTGTATTATGCTGATTATTACGAGTTTTCAAAACTTTAAATAAATCAATTTTAACGTCAGTCCCATAAATATGATATTTGTGATTAAAATAATAAATTATTAAATTTATTTATTTTAATTTACACAAATAAATTGTTATTTGAAGTCAGGGCGAGAAATGAATTTTAAGCTCTAATAGGGTATCAAATCTTCGTTCAACTATTGTTGATGAATTTTTTCACCTGTTTTTCTCGTTGCTGCGTTTCTTAACTTGGCCAAAAACGGACGATTGCGACTTTTGGCTACAACAGATTTTTATTTTTATTTTAACTTTTTTTTTTTTTTGTCGTTTTTGTTGGCCACATTGTTGTACGGCTTGGACTTATTTGGCGCACGGCGTCGGAAAACTTGGCCCCGCTCAATTGTTTGATTTATTGACGTTTATTGGCAGTTGGCATTTTATTGTGACTATTTTTGTTGCCGTTGTTCAATCTGTGGGTGGTGGGTAGCAAATGCTGAGTGCTCAGTGGTGAGTGGTAAGTGAGGGGTCTCTGTTGTACAGGTCAGGTGCTGTTTGCTGCTTGCTGCCACATGGTTACTTATGTTTACCTTTTGTTGCTTTCTCGCTCGGTCTTTTTCATACCCTGTACTCATTGCAAATGGTTGAAAAGTGTAAAAAATCAATCTTAGAACAAATAAGAGCTAGAGTTACAAACTTTTATTTTTCGTAAAGAAAGAATGTTCATATTTAAAGATTTAAAATAAGGAAAGGAATTTGCGCGATATAATCAATTTATTGATCTATCGATTTTAGTTTATATTACCTCAAATTGGTAAAATTTATGAAAAACTTTTTTATCCCTGAAGTAATGTGAACCAAACTGAAAATATAATTATATAAATACTATTTTTATAATCAGACCAAATTTCATTGAATGTCATTTAGAGGAAACTCAATTTAATACCCTGTAGTTACAGGGTATCTGATAGTTGAGCACTTAATATATGCTCGAAATTTCAGCCATTATAATTGTTATTGTTGTTGGTTGGAATTGGTCGTTGACCATTTTACTTCCATTTGATTGGGTTGGTTTTTTTTTTCTCTTTTGGTATTTCGGTTTGTTCGGTTTCGAACAATCCATTGTTGTATACACTGCCATGGGGTAACATTAACATAATACATTACTTAAATAAAATTGTTCGCATTTTACTTGAATCCTGCTTGGACGTTTAAAATATTTTTGACTTAAAGAATATTATGAAGTTTTTTCTTCTCTTCAAAGGCTTTTATTTCATGTCATGCTTGGTCAAAGGTCAAGGTGCTGCACGTCACTGTACACTGTACACTGTACACTGTGCATATATATATGTATGTTTGTACGTATTGCTTGTGTGTTTGCCATAAATATGAGCGCTTCTATATATATTGGCAAAAGCTTCTAAACATATTTGGCGTTGATTTATTGCATTTAATTTCATTTTATTGCATACATACTCTGTGGTGGGGAGCAGGATGGCAGTAAATTAGTTGTAATTGCCATCCTATCCAAAAAAAAATGTTTAACCTGACATAGAATTGATTAAAATACATTATTCGATTAACGATCAACGATTTTTATGGCCAGAGGCCATTAAACAAATCATTTAACATCTATAATAATCTTGTTGTGCAAAGGATTAATCATCTTATGTTAAAAGCACTTGCATTGATTCTATACCAAATTAGATAAATGTTCAAAAAAATTCAGTAAAAATCGATTGATATTATAAGAAACTTATATACGATGATATGCTCAAAATTTTCTGAGAATTTCATCGAAAATTAAGGAGTTAGAATAAGATGAGAAGCTCAACTAATGACTTTATAACGCTGAATTAATTGGTGAATTCAGTTCAGTTATTTTGTGTTTTCACAACATGAAGTTGGCTGCGTACATATGTATATTTACACAAATTGGTTAACTATCGATAACAATTGGAACTTAAGAATAAATAATAAAGATATTCCAGAAATACTGAAGAAACACAATAATAACTTATCGAATAACCAAATTTTTGTTATAAAACAAACGATAAACGATTAATATAGAAATAAGTGTTCAATATTATACGAGTTAACCGAAATATAAATACAAATTTTATAAAACAAATTGCATTTATTATATTCTACATTATATTATAATAATATTAAATTATTTCCGAATATTTTTTTTTTTTATTTTATAAATTACTTTCCGAAGTTCTTTTTCTTTTCATATTTTTATATGAATTTTTCTAAATATTTGCACTTAAATGATTATATAAAAGACAATAATCGGGTTTATCAGATAAAATAAAGTTTATTCTCATTGTATAGATACATAGTTTACTTAAGATATTTTTGTTTTTTTTTGGTTTCTTGACTATAAATATATATATATTTATGATTATTTATTTAATTCCGATGAGATTGTTAACAAGATCTCATCTCACTTGATATCTATACGAAAGCAATTGAAATCAATAATAAATTCAAGAATAAAGTCAATAAAAGGAAACGCTTAATGCTGGATAAATAAATACACAGGTGTACATATATACATATACATATATATATATACAATCAGATTGTTTACAACTTATGTCTTGAAAAAAAAGAAAGAAAAGAAAAGAAATCTACATATATATGAGCATATATACATATATGTACATATATATGGCCATGAAGCACAAGCGAAATTGTCACAAGAGCCCATTTTAGTAGTAGAAGGAAAATTGAAAAATATGCAAAAGAAAAGAATGAAAAGAAAAGGAAAAATAGGGAAAAGAGCAAACCACACATTTCAACAATTGGTAGCCCCTGTGCCCAATGCCACACCCGCCCTGTCTCACTTTCACCGACCTTTTGAAAAGAATATTCAACTGTAAGCTGGCAACAACACCCCAGACAGCAAGCTACATAGCTAACAAGCTAGCTTGCTAGCTAGGTAACGGGTCAAAGGCCCTAACGGCCCACAGGTGGCGTTTTGTGTTGTAAAACGTCGATTTACATGCGTGCGTTATACTTGTGGGTACTCTCTACGGCTGGAAGTGATGAAACGACTGTACATACATATATACATACATAAGTACATATCTGTGAATGTGTTTGTGTGTCTGTTTGTTTTTTTTTTTTTTTTGGTATTTTATTTTACAGACGTATTTTACCAACGTATTTCAATTTATGCATTTCATTTTATTTGCTTATGCAAAATAGTCAGCTTGATTTTGGTTAACACCCACAAAGGTAAATGTTCAGACACATACTAATATTATAATATTTAATTATATATGTATATATATAGTACAGTAGTATTTGTTCAAATTTAGTATATTTCCTTTAACGAAATTCGGTAAAATTTAATAAAAGTTTTCTTATTTTTTTTTTATTTTTTAATCGAGTTTAAATTTGAAAATAAAAAAAATATGATCTCCAGCTAAAGTCAAAAATAATAATATAATTAAATCTATTTAGGTGGCTCTAGGTCCAAAGATCAACGACATAGGTAAACAACAAGCACACAATTGAGAGTTGAATGTTGTTTGCTACGTTGCGGATTGTATGTAGACAACAACGCGCAGACCTAGAGCCTGCTAAACGGATTCATATAACAATGTGTGGACCTAGAGCCTTCTAAACGGATTCATATAACAATGTGTGGACCCATAGCCTGCTAAACGGATTCATATAACAATGCGTGGACCTAGAGCCTGTTAAACGGATTCATATAAGAACCTGAAAGATTTAGGTCTGCAAAACAGTTTCATATAACAATGCTTGGACCTAGAGCCTGCTGAATGGATTAAATACCAATCCGCAGATCACTAAACAACTAAAAAATCTATATATAATATTTAATACTCAATCAATTTAAGTAAGTTTTTCCTATAAAATTGGATATTGAAACGTGCTTCAGGTCAATTTGACAGCATTGAGTACAAGCAACTGAAGCTTAAAGTTATTAAAATGCAATTACAACTAACCAAAAAATAGCTAAATAATTGAAAATAATGAGAATCTGGTTAGAAGCTAAAGCCAAACTATAATCTGGCCAATACAATATTGATAGTGTCTCTCCTTGACTGGATATAATTATGCGGTGTGGCCCAAAAAGCACAGACTACATACAGCTCTAGATGGTCTAGAGTTTGTTGGCCTCATTGTGATGTGTTGTGTTGTGTTGTGTTGTGTTAGTCTCCATGTGTCTCAAATGGCCCAAATGTCTTAAATAACTAATGTCATAGATGTCAATCATGCGTTGTTGGTTGACATGATTAGCTATTGGCCAAATGTTGTACTTGTTGACCTGTAAGCGTTGACCATTGACCGCACCATTTGGCCCGGTCAAAGTTCAATGTGCATACAGTTGCAATCTGTTATGTCAATCATTAGTAAACATGACCAACAGCTGTCGCATACAGTTCATATACATATGTACATACATATATAATATATATCTATTTTATTTTATGTTTTTTTTTTTAACGTTTTCCAAATGGAAATTATTGGGAAAAACATGCAGTTTTCCAGCAAAACGATAAATATTTGGCCTAAAAATGTTTCGACTAATTCATCACTGCATTAATTAAAATGGACCCCTAACTCTCAGGTGTACTACTTTGGGAGTATATCCAACGCAAGTCCATGTCCAAAAAAACTTGTCCAAAATGCCATCTGTCATATGCATTGAAATTGAAAATGGAAAACGGAAAATACAAAATGGAAAATACAAAATTATAAATGGGAATGGGCATTGATTGAGTTTCCCAATGCAAATGTTGGAAACATAAAAATTCGGATAGGCATTGAAACATATAAGAGAAACATATTTTCAAAAAATATCAAAAAAAAAAGATATTTTGATATTTTCAAAAATATTTTTCCAACATGAAAATCCTTGTACCCTGCAACTAAACTGAAAACTAAACACGAAATGCTGTTGGTAAATAATTAATATGGAAAATATGAGAAAGCTCCTAAACATTCATACGAAAAGGAATCAATACGGTAAGAAAAGCTTTTTATTCAATCAAAAATGCATCAAAAATATTGTCTATATTATCAAAGAAATAAGATTTCTTTTATTTTTTAATAAAAATGCATTTATTTTTATGCAATTTTCGGATTAATACCCTTCTTTTATAACCCTTTTCGGGTTTGTTCATATCTATAAACGTCTCGCAATCAGCTACTACTATAACAGGTACAGATATGAAATTTTGTATATCATTTGTTAAAAGTTTTATATTGAATTCGAAATAATTTTAAAAATTTTAGATTTAATGCCCATTGCACTCTGCAATTATCAATTATAACCTTACACAGTCTTATAACTTAAGTTATCGTCCAAAGTCATCCTTGCCAGATTAGACGTAAAACAATCCGAAATATAAATAAATTGGAAACTTTTTGGAAACAGGGTATTTACTAGTCGAACACAATTGTCGTGTGTATGGTTAATGGAAGCCATTAAATATGCAATTGGTAAAATTTTAGAGAGAAAAATTTTTGGTATACTTTCGCTTTGAGGCTAAAAATTGTATTTTTTTTTTGTTTGGTGTATTTTTTGGGATTTTTGGAAAACTTTGATTTGAATTTTTGAAATGGCAAACAAACTTCAAATGTGCTTACCTGGACAACAACAACAAAAGTGAGAGAGAGAGAGACACAAAAAGAGAGAGAGAGAGAGATAACAGGTCAATTGGCCAGTTAGCCTGGTTAGTGAGGCCAAAGCTGTTATTGCGTTTTGGTTTATGCCAATGCGAGCAAACCATTTGCAAATTAACAACCAAAATCCTGGCCAAAAGTCTAGCCAGCTTGGCTGCCAACCAACCGCAAACATGAAAATCCGCTGCCAATTGAAAATTTCTGGTCAAATAAATTGAATGAATGACCCCAAAGTGCTCTGATTGCAGCTACTGATGCTGCTGCTGCTGCTGTTGCTGCTGATGCTTTCACAGACTTCATTAAGGCCAAATTAAATGGATTGTTTTGCTCCGATCAAGATACTAGTAGTCTAAGGCTAAGCCGATGTGATGCATTCACGTACATAGATGTCCAAACTTCAACCAATTCGAAAGTTCTAGTTCTCACTGCTTGCCTCATGTCCTGTTGCAAGATTTCGTTTGTTTGGCAAAGTGCACTGGCAAATGTTGACATTCATTGTTGTTGCAATTGTTTTTGCTACTGCTACAGCTTTAATACGCTTTCTCTGGTTTCTAACAATTGCTAGACTTATTCCCAATCCTATTCCATGCACTCACACTTGCAACAATCTTCGTCTCATCTTCGTCTGTGGCGCATTTGTGCGCTGGATTTTGTTTTTATTATGATTATTTTAACTGCCAAGGCAAAAGGATCTGGCATAGACGCGTTGCGTTGCGCAAGTAGCGCAGCATAAAATGCAATTTTCACATGCCTGACAGCAGCAACTGGCGTCCTTACAAGCTAAACACTGAAAGAGTCAGAGACTGAAACAGAGAGAGACTCAGAGAGACACACAAAAAGAGAGAGCGAGAGTAAGAGCGAGGCGCATTTTAAGGGCAAATGAATTTGGCGTCAGAGCAGCAAGTAGCAGAAGCAAAATAAAAAAATAAAAACAAAAACAAAACGAAGAGAAAAGCCAACAAAGTGAAATGCTATAAAAACTAAAGAAAAATAATATATATATATATATATTTGTATTTTTAGTATGCCGAAAATGTAATACCCTGCAGCTGAATTATCTAATTTTATGAATTTGATTTCACAAAGTGACACAAAAATAATAATTTCTATGAAAAGTTTATTTAAAAATAATTTGTTCCTTCAAGAGCTAAGTTCGTTTGATTTCAAATCAAATTTTTCTTTGTTGTATCTATAATACTTAATCTTACAACTGATAGAATTTGTTTAAATAAACACAGGAAATAAAAATATTTTCCATACTCAGTTAATGTTCGACTGGTTGCAACCAATATACGTTCTATATAGTGTTCATATATAGTTACTATATTATGTTTAAGCTGAAAATTGATTTTAAATGAAAATTTGATTGAAAATATGGCTGCATTTTGAATTATACATTTCTATAACTGATTTATAAAATAATAAAGGTAAAAGCGATAAAGGATCGATGTTGAAGCATATACATATGCTCATACTAGTTTTAACTGAAATCCAACTATCAATAATAATAATAACAAATTTCAATAAAACTCTTTCAAATTATATTTTCCAATGATTGATTTACTTAACCCTTCCACATATATCAAAATTATAATAATTAATTAATGAATTAATAAAGAATTATATGTTTTAATGATACTCTATTAAGTTAAACATTTTTATGATTGTTTTAAAAAATTATTTCAGTATCCGATGTATGTACAAGATAAATCACTTAAAATCCTGTTTGTTTAAAATGTTCAATATATTAAAAAAAAGGAATAAGGACAAAAATAAGGTAATGGACAGAAATATTTAAATTTTATTATAATTATTATTATACTAGTACTTTGCTCCTCAAATATTCTGTGTTCTTTACATAGAAAACGTTCTATTTTGCCTGTATTCTTAATATTAAATCATTTTATAAAATATTCATTCATATCTTAAAAAAAAATGTTACATTTAATGAAAAAATTAAGATTATTTCCGTGCATTACATATTTAGGAAATAAAATTTGTAAAGGGTATTCAAAAAAAAAAAACACAAAAAAGAAGGAATTTAAGAAAATAAAAGAACAGAAAAGCAACATACAATTGTGACTGCAAACTCTGTGACTCTGTCTTGTGTTCCTTTGCCAGCTGAAAATGGCGAAAATGCTGGTAAACTGCTAACTGGAGCAGCAGCTTTAGCAGAGTAACAGGAGCAGCAGATGTGACAACGCCCGTTTGCTTGTCAAACGCTTGCCACGACCCCGAGAGCATTTTGGGTAACATGCCGTATTCCTTTTAACTCCACTTCTACATACTATATATGTACATATGTATGTATGTATATAAGTCTTCTTCTTATTCATATATAGTATATGCAGTTGCATTTATAGTGCAATGATTCAAATTGTCGCCTTGGATTATGGATTTATTACGCGTCTCGTTTTTAGTAAGCTCGAAGCGACTGCAATTGTGCATGCTGCTCGCAATTACTATCAATGTACTATGTAGCCAGCCAGCCAGGCAGCCAGGCAGCCAACGCGGCAATCCCACAGTGCACTGTGGCTCTCACTCATTCTCGTTCGCATACTCATTCTCATTGTCTTTCTCTTTATCTGCTCCTTGCTTTTGAGTTTTCGTTTTGTGTGCGTTTGCACTGTTAGAAATGAAGTAAGACATAAAAACATTTATATCGAATTTGAAAATGTGTCACTAATTCGCGTTGACAATTGTATCCAAGTGTGTGTACGAATACAATGTGTGTTAGCCTTGTTTATATAGTATGTATCTTTTGGCATCTGGTTGTCGTATATCCATACGACTTGGAATATAATTTCTGTTTAAAGCAGCAAACAAATTTATTTAAAATCATTATTTTAATGAATTTTAAAGGAAAATCTTACAAAAATTTGTAATTGATAGAAAAACTTGAAAATTAATATTTTATAATAATTAAAATATTGTATAATATAATAAAATTTATAATGTATTAGAAAAGAAATGCAATTTTATCTTAATTTTTAGTATAAAATAATCAAAGAGTTGATAACTTTTATTTTTTAAAGATTTCAGGATAAATCATTTTAAGGTATACACATAAATTAATGAGGTATTGCGCAAAGAATTTAACATATTTTCCAATCATGTTGGGCTTACATTTGATTAAATATTTTATAACAAATTGTTT
>JBANCX010000060.1:20366-44154 GCA_037040065.1 Dettopsomyia nigrovittata
TAAAGGTTGTAACTTCTTAATGTGAGGAAGCAAAGGTCTGAAATTTGAAAAAGTAGCTGTGCCACGTTAAAGAGCGCAATATATTGAATGAAAAAATTAAAAAAATAAAATTAAATGTTAAATTTTAAAGCAATTTTAAATATTTTCAACAATGAAGTAATATAAAACTTTTTTTTTTGTTTTGTAAATAAATATTGAAATGATTTTAATTGTTGTTCATCAGTGCTCCAGGTTATTTCGAATTACGAATTGAATGAATTTTATGAATTGTTGACAAAATAAAAATGAATAAAATTTTCATATTTTCATTTTCATGCTTTATTTGATATTTTTTTTTTTAATTTATTTTGTTGAAAAATCTGAAAAAATCTTTTAAAAAAGTATTTTTACATAATTTTAAAATTTACAAGCAGGTAACAGGCTTCGCATATATAGAAAATTGAGTATAAGCTCGAGATAGTTTGTGTATAAATAAAATAACATAAAAATAGATAAAATTATATTAATTAAGCCCGTAGCCTGTAGCCCGTAACCCGAAGATCGTAGCATGTATACTGTAGCCCGTAGTCCGTAACCTGCAGAACGTAGCCCATACGGGTCGCCGTATAAATTATCTTTTTAACTTAAAAAAAAATTACAAATGCTTATAATTATAAAACAAAAGCCCGTAGCCCGTAGCCCGTAGCCCATAGCCCATGGCCCGTAGCCCATCTCCTCTAATAACATTGTCTAATTGTTTATTAATTTGACAATTTCAAGAGCTAGACAAGGTTGACAAACATAAAACTAAGTATATGTTTTTATAAAAATAATAGAAAGAAGCAAAAAAAAACCAAATCTTTTAATAATAATTTTAATAAAAAGTTTGCACAATTCCGGCTACTGCTTGACCGCACTGTAAACCCTTTGTGGTCAAAATGTGAGATGAGCAAAAAGGTGTTAAGATGTTGTTTATTGAGCAAACTTATGTCATACTATGCGCTTGCTTGTACGAGTATGCAATATTATGCAGCATGCCACATGCCACATGCTGCATAATCATGCTTGTGCCAAGGCTTCATATGAAAAAAAGGCCCAAATGTGGCAAACAAACAAGCAAGCATTTAAACAAAACATTTGAAAGCTTTTTTTTCGTAATTATTATTATGTATTATTTGTGTACAAGTGTAAATGTTGTCAACAGCAACAACAACAACAACAACAATATGTTGCAATATGTTGCAGCTTCAACATGTTGTTGTTGTCGACGCGTTTACGAGTAAATTGCCGTTGACAACGCTGACATTTCAAATTTAGTCATTGCCTGACTGTTGACCGCACATTAAAGCCGCACTGTTTGTATGCCATGGCAAACTAAGGCTATGAACCAAACGACCCCATACAGTGTCTGCCAAACAAAAATCATCATCTTCTCCATCTTCCCCTTAACTTAAACACTTTTCGTATGTTTATACCCTGATCCCATTTGAAAAATGGAAGAAACAGGTATTATAGTTTTTTGAGAATATAAATACAGATATTCCGATCCCCCATAAAGAATATACATATATTCCGACTCAGGATCAATTGACGAGTCGTTCAGTCCGTCTGGCTGCATGCATGCACGCGTCAATCTCAGAGACTATAAAAGCTAGATACACCTAATTTGGTATCCAGGATCATGTAAAGTGCTAGCAGTAATAGAAATTAAAAAATAATTGGGTAACAGGTGTAATATTCCGCGTATTGTCGTGATACTCGCTGTGCATACTATTCAGCTTACAATTGAACGATCTACAGCAAGAAATTTTGGACGCAACACTTACAACTCCTAAAATCGAAAAACTCGAATAACAGATGCAACTCTTAACCTTCGACCTTGATATTCGCTACATGCCAATTGGCATCATCATATTTATCTAATGTATTAATTTTATAACGTTTGAGTTAAAAACGAAAGTGTTATGAAGCAAACAAGTTTGCCGATGGTCGATCCGGGTATCTCGTAGTCGAGTGTGAGCTTTCTTACGGGTTTTCCTTTTCTTTTTTTTTTTTTTTTGCTACATTTTCTGTTTGTTTTGGTAATTGTCATTGTGGTTCGTCGTCTGGCCGTGCTTCACCTAGTATACCCTGCGCACCCATTTACCAACCTCTAACATCTTTGCACATCAAATTATGTAAAAATAAAAAAAAAAAATGAAGAATTTCCGTTTCATAAAAAAACGTGTTAAAAATGTTTATCAGCCAGGCAGGAGGGGTGGCAGTTCATCACTTTAACCTGTATTACACGAGAGTTGTAGTAAGAAGAAGAAGTGTAGTTACAGCCTCAGCTTTAGCTTTAACAGCAACAATGGAGTCTTGCAGGCGTCACAGATTAATTAACGTCTCTGCGATAAAGCACGTTGCTGCATAATACCAACAAACTACAGTGTATGTATGGCCCACAATATAATGGCCACTTGGCAACAAAACCGAAACTGGCGCATTTGAATACCATTTGAAATATATAGTACTACGAGCACTTGCTTTCCTACATACATATGTATGTATGTATATACCACAATGGTATGAACGAATGGATGCACCCAACAGGCGTCAAATGCTCAAACATGTTTGAGCGCAGTCGACTTTGCTTTGCTTTGTGATCGGAGCAACGTACAGTGGTTAAATTGAATTATATTAATGATAAAAAAAAAAACAAATATAATAAACAAAATTATAATATGTTAAAAATTGTGAGGCATTGATATATACATACTTATTTATTTTAGTATATTTTGACTGTCATATATTTGATTTATAAAAATATATTTTAATTTAATTTTAAGCTAATTCCTTAGTTTATATATTTTTATTTTTTAATATTAATTTGAAATTAAAGAAAAAGTATTTTATATGATATCAATAAAATTTAGTTTATATTTTTCAATTGGAAAAAAATACAAATAAAATTATTGTTTTTATTAAATAAATATTTTTTCTTATAATTTTCACGTTTTTAATATATTTTTTATTATAATTATAATTTTTAAATTCCATTGTTCGATAGTAATTTTCAAACTAAATTTGGAAATATAATGAAAGTTAAATATAGAAATTGAAAGAATGTTTACTACGCTAGACATCCTATTAATTGAAATATGCCTGCATTTCAGACAAATTTCAAGGATATCTCTTACTCAATTAAGCTCTTTGGCTCTCTCTCTCTGTCTCTCTTACCTTGGCTAAATACTTAAATACCTTTCGCATTTATTGCACATTAAATATTTGCAATTTAAACAGAACTCAAGGTTTCAGCTTCTTAATGAAATCAAAGTTATTTGGTAAACAACAAACTGTCATTATGAATAATCATGGTTACTAAAAAGCTCTCTCTCATTTCTTAAAAGTCCTTATAATCTCAATAGTTTGTTCTTTTGTTTCAACATTTTGTGGTCAGCTGTGTGCGTGTCACAGTAGATTATTGTTGCCGGATGATAAATGAAAGCTATATCTTTACAATTCGTCGACGTCGTCGTGCAAATGAAACTTTGAACTCTGGCAACGCGTGCTGATTTATCTAACATATCGCGAACAGAAGGATATATATGCAGAAGCAGGCAGGCAGCCAGGGAGGCTGACTGCTACAAGGATACTCCACTGAGAAATGACGTCTAGACGTTTTTTGTTTTCAGCCAAAACAATGGGCAAACAGGCAAAACGGCTAAAATAAAAAAAATATACCAAAATGGCAGCAGGTGGGTGACACCGTCTACGAAATTTAAAGCTTGAATTTTTTTCTGGCAGCTGTCCATTTTCTTAGCTACTATTTTTTATTTATTTATATATTTTTTATTTATTTTTTTTATAACGAAAAATTTTGTTTAATTTTCGTTAGAACCTGAGCGCGCTTTTTTCCTGTTTTGTTATTTTGTTATTTTTTTTTAAATTTTTTTTTTTGTTCAAGTTCGGTCCAGCTAACTAAATACCTGTATAAATATTTTATTACGCAAATGAAACAAGCATTGTTTGCATTTTATTTGCATGGTTGTGTACTGGAGAGTGTTGCCATTTTAGCATATTTTCTTTTCTTTTTGAAAAATAATTGTCCTTTATTATTGAAAAGAGTTTTCTATTCAAAAATGTTGACATTTTGCTGTTGAAAAGTATTTATAACGTACTATTTGTCTTTTAAAATATTGTTGTTTTTTTTTCATATTAAATATTTACTCAATTTAAAATTAAATTTCATAATTTTTCAATCAAACATAGTTTTTAGAAAACAACTTTTTTTAATTAATATTTTTTTCACATATAATGTTTTTAAAAAACAATTTTCCAAAAAAAAATTGTGGCAACACTGCTAGCCAAAAATTTAAATTCTAACTACTCCGTTCCTGATGTTGCTTCTGTTTCTCGCCAAAATGAAATGGCCGCATAAAGGTGATGGCGGCGCGGCATTGCCAACAGTAAAAAAAACGAAGAATAAAAGAGAGAGAAAAAAAAAAAAATGAAACCGATGAGAGCACGTGCCGTATCCTGGCAACATTCATTTGCATGCTAGCTGCAAATGCGAACTGTACGAGTACAAGATGAGACAGAGAATGGGACTATGTAGTTGTCTTGACCACAGGACACAGACGCCACAGGAAGCACAAAGCAAACTACAAGAGAATTCTAAGAGAGAACTAAAGCTTACATACTTAGTACGACATACTCTAAGAGGTATGGGACACTAGTAGTAATATAGTTGTTTTCATGTATGAATGAATACATATTTATTCACTATAAAATAATATAATAATAAATAATAATAAAAAAAAAAAATAGAAGAGAATATTATTTAAATAGCTTTACAAATGTCAACTCTATGCAAAAGTGAAAAAATGTTGACTTTTATTTGTGAATTATTGAGTGAGGATGCAGAGAGCTTAAATGAATGAATACTTTTGAATGATTGCAGTTGGTAATAGTTGTGAAGAAAAGCTTACTTTCTGTCAAAGAAAATAAATGTTCAGTTTATGTCAAAAGACTAACAGACTACTTAGTATTATAAATAATGTAGCATAAATACAATGAATACTCTCTAAAAATTAAAGAAACTTACAAAACAGAACTCAAAGTTAAATATTCAATCAAAAAACTATTAATTTAATACTACAACAGACCACAAATAAATAATAATTCATTCATATTAATATAAAAATTGTTACTAATGAAAAATATGTATCTTTATACAGAATGAATAACTATAACTTGTATTGAATGAATAAATCAATGAATGCCCTTTAGTACAAATGATTCATATACCTTTTGAACAGATACACTCAAATTGATTCAAAGCATTTTATTTAATTGCATACATTAATTCAAAGTTTCGCAGCTCTGTTAATATATAAGACAAATGGGCCCATTGTAATTAACTAAAGTGCTGCCAAGCAGGCCAAGCGGGCCAATTGGTTAATGGCCAAATCAATGTGTTAATTGACAACACAAATAGATTTGAAGAGTGAGATAACGCAACTGCTAAGTAATATTAATTTATAATTTAACTTGAAAAACATAAATTATGTAAAAAAAAAACTCTTAAAAATAGTTAAATCGTAAATTCTTTATAAATTAAAACAAAAACTGAGCAAAGCAAGATAGTCCTTCAGAATAGAGATTATAAAGATTATCATCTTCATAAAACGATTTGGTATTAAAGACTTCGAACAGTTTCATCATGAATTTCTGATCATATTGTTTCAAAATTTGAACAAGTACTCCAAATTTCAATGACTTATAACTACTTAAATAAATGATAAATAAGAGACAAAATTTTTTAAGTGTACAAAAAAATAAAAAAAAAATAATAAAGCATGTATTATAACAGTAAGTTCGTATTTGAAATATTCGTGCGAAATATTTAGTAGAGTGGTGCTCAAGTAATGCTTCTGGCAGGGTATATCTCAATACATACAATTATAAAGAAAAGTCTGCAAAATTGCTAAATGCACTTAGAACAAAGAAGTAGAGATCACAATTTACATTGGCCGCATAACGCATACGCTCTTTGAGAGATCAAAAGAGAAAAGACAATTATTTTACAAAAACGAAATGTTTGGACAGTGCCTGGCAAAGAGAGCACATATTCACACGCACACACACACACACACACATGAGAGTGCCATTAAAAGCGCTCTCAATTTAATACATAGACAATGTACGCAATTAAGAGCATTTTTAATGGCTGGAGTAAAATGTGTATGTGCTTTTCCAGGCAATGCCCAATGATGAGAGCGCTCTTTGACGCGTGAGTGTGCGTGCTTCACGTCCGAGCATATGCTCTCTACTTAGGGGTCTTCGGGCACTACTAATTTAGTAAAAGAAATCTTCTAATTAAGCTTTGTTTATTTGCAGAGTTGCCAGGGAATGAGCAGAGCGAGGCTAAGAAGCTGGTGCAATGGATTAAGGAATCGGTACCCAGTTCCAGATGTAGCTGTCTAAAGGATCTGGTCAATGGTGTTGTCTGGTGTCGTCTAATGGCCCGCTTGCGACCTGGTTCACTGGCCAGTGTATTGATAATAAATCGGCCAGCAAATGCCAATGAAACTAAACATAATTATATGCTATTAGAGGCAGCTTTTCATCAAAGTAATGTACCCTGGATATTCAATACGCATTCTCTTGTATCTGGTGAAACATCAGAGCTATTAAAATTGGCCAAATGTTTTGCCAGCTTGCGTTTTGGCAATGATATTCATTCAAGTCAGTCTCTAAATGCACATACGCGCACCTCAGCCGGTGGTCTGGATAATAAATTTCCTTCGACCAGTCAACACACAGCGCACCGCACTGAAATCGAAAAATCATCGCTAGAAGATGATGAACATCAACTGGAACTGGAACTGGAGCTGGAAAAGGAACAGGAACGCGCGGAAAAGTTATCTCCGCCGCCGCCGCCTACCATTGATCAGCAGCCGGTGCCAGTCATCAGTAAGGATGAGCGACAGCAACAAGAAATTGAAAATATGTATCGCAGCCAACAGCAGGCACTTGAGGCCTTCATGTCCGAGCAGACACCAAATCCAGTACCTGTACCAATGCCCAGTGAACCCACTTTGATGTGCATGTGCAGCAAATGTTTGAAGCAGAGAGAGCAACAAACCGATAATGATTATGAAGAGTTGGTCACATTGTTTTTCTTTTTTTATTCTTTTGATTTTATTTTCAGTATTTTCTTTTTAAACAGAAATCTCAATACATCAGTACAGGTGGAAGCAGTTGGTAACCTTTGGAAAACTTTAATCCCGGAACAGCTCTTTTGGGATATTTGATTTATTTAAATATTTGTTTTAAAATGTCTGGAATTCAATTTAAGTCAATTATTTAATAAATTTTCTAACTAGTTTATGAGTTAATCTACGAGAGAGTTGAACCAACAACTCAGTTAACTGATTCAAGTCTTTTAAAGAGTTTTTTTTCCAATTGTTCCAAGAACATACAATGTTAAGATTAAATAATTTAATTTGTAGAAAATATCGATAATAATTGATAATTGACCTTGTAATGATGAATAATTAAATATGTATGTTTAACTGTCTATTATCATTTATTGTATAATATATCTTTGTTTTGGCTTGTTTCCTCTTGATATTTCACAATGATTTGTATCACTTTTCCCTTCTCGCGACGCGTCTGTGCAGCTCAATTACTTCCACAAGTAACACTGACTCGATGATCTAACAATATCAACTATCAACTATCGACTATCGATATTAATATAAGTGTTTCATAATTACAGTGTTGTATACAAGATGCAATTGGCCAGTTGTCTGGGCTCTTTCATAAGCTGCTATTCGTATATCTCTTGCTCACCGTGCATTTTCATAGCTCAGTTTTGGGCGTTATACAATTTATAGTTCTATATAGATCTCGTTCCACTAATACTACTACCTATTATGATAGAAAATTCATTTAGCAGCAACTACACAATAAACAGCAGGAGCTCTAATAAATTTTAATAATAAACACAAAAGAAGAAACCGAAAACGAAAATTCAAAATAACTGCAATAAAAACTATAAATTTAAAAACCGAAGTTTTAATATACTTTTTAATATATTATATAATTTATATTCCAGTAAGGTGACAAAAAAAAAGATGTGTAAACCCTAGAGATTTATTATTATTATATTTTTTTGTTATACAAACTGAATGTGATTTATTTTATTAACTATTTATATTCATTTATTTATTATTAAAATTGTTTTATATTGAAAATAAAACGATTTTCTTCATAGGCAACATGCCCGCGCTGTGTATAATCAAAAATATTGCTTATACGCCGCATATGACAGTTGGTCATCGATATTCTATATTTAGAATTTTGTTTTCCTTTTGTCATTTTTCCTATTGTGTTTGCTTGCCAACTGATGAAATGCGAGCGTTCATTGCCGTATAATTGTAATCAATATTGGCCCAGTTGACAGCAGACTTTTAGCTAGTATCGCTGATGTGCTAAATAATCAGCGAAAATTTTGTCAAATGTTTGAATGAAAACTCAATTAAATATGCAATTTTCCATCAAGTCAATGCGATTGATTCTATCTGTCGTACCTGTAGTAAATTATGTGTTTATGTTTTCTGTCTAATTATTTTGACTTTTTATTGATATGTTGTTTATTTGCTTACGATGACTTCACACTTTGTATTTATTTGTACTTGAAAGCACTTTTTTTTCTTATGTTTATGCAATATATATTTTTATTAAATTTTAAGTATATAAATAGATAAAAAATATTTTTATTTTATTGTTGTTTGCTTAATTTTAAGTAGTAGTAATAATGATGCAACTTGTTAGCCACATTGAGGGCCCTTACAGGTCATGGCAATAGACGAAAAATGTTGTGTACGCTTTAGCAAAATATTTTTGTGTTAATTGATGGGCCAAGACTTACTAACCACATCAGTTAACACAGACAAATTTGGTAGTGTTGTCATTTTAGCTAGTTATTAACCTCAAATTTGTTTATTTCTCATTAAGAAAAATTAGAAAAAAACTTATTTTCAAATAATCCAGATAAAACAAATATGAAAAGTTAAGTCAAGCATGCTTCACAACGAGATATCCCGATGCAGGTTCATGCCTGCGACTATGAAACGACAAATGACACATTTATTTGCTTAATAACAGTTGTGTTTTGAATGCGATCTTTATGATATTTAAACAGTAGATAAATTATATAATGTCAATTATTTATAACAAATCTCAAGGTCATTGGATAAAAATCACAGCTGTGATTCAATTTTTTCGATTTAAGGTCGTGCAATTCCTTTGCACAATTTTTAAATGGGATCACAGAGGAACAAATATAAATATATTTCTGTAAAAAAGAGCAATACTCTTAATGACTGCCAATTGCATGCAATAACATTTGGGTTGCTCCCATCAAGGATAAAATTGCAGCCAACGAATGCATTTTCCAACTCATTTAATACGCCTGATCGTCCTTTTGGCCGCGCCTAGCCATTGCCATAGCAATTTTCCAACAATTTTCATTTTCATATACTCGTTTCGAATTTATTATTTCTTTTTATGTTTTCCAATTTTATTTTATTTTTTTGGTTGAAAATATATGCGCGCTTTGCTTGATTTTTCATGAATTTTGATCACCTAGCTCTGTATGTGCCTTAATGCCAATGCACTGCAAGGCAGACGAGTATTTTGGTCCAGTGCATCTCTCTGTGACCGTGCCAGGGCCAAGTGTGAGCTCAGACTTTAAATGCATTCAACATACTTGTATATATGTATGTATGTACATATGCATGTGCATAAATTTCACACGTGGCACGCCCGCTGCCACGCTAGACCTTCATGCATTTTACATGCACAAAAGGATTTTCAACAGTCTGGCACAGGACTGCTCTACTCCACTGCACTTGGGTATGCAGTACACGATTGCCACCAGTAGTCCCATGGTAAACAAGTCGTACTTTTTGTATTGTTTTATTTTCATTATCATTCACATTTTGTTGTTGTTGCCATGTCTGTGGCTAAAGATGCAATGGTCCAAATGATGCTACTGCTGCTGCTGCTGCTGTTGCTGCTGTTGCTGCCTGTTTGTTAATACGACAACATTTAATTTTTAATCGCTGCATCCGCTGGTGTACACTATTTGGAGCATGCAACCCAATGCGTTACATATGTTTAATGAAGAGCATTGCACGCACGAGTTGCCCAAGCAGAAGCTCACTCCAAGCGGGCAAACAGACCAAACCTTTGCCCACCACCCGACACTGCAGCTACCAGTTCCATTTACACAAAAGACAACCGAAGAGAGCGAGAGTAGGAAAGAGAGAGAGAGAGAGAGAGCAAGAGACTGATAACAAAGCATTGTTACACTTCAAGAAATATCAATTTTTTTCTCCTTTTTTTTTATTGTAAATTATTTTTGCAACTTCAGTTGCAAATATGGCAAATTACAGAAGGTAAAGATAAAATGTTTTTGTTTATTTGTTCATATTATTGTTTAATTGTTTTTGTTTAGATTTTCCGTTCTTTAGTTGATTGATTGTGTTAAATTTAATAAAAATAAACATTATTTTAGTATTAAATTATTCTCTAACACGATTAGCTTTATCAGGAAGTCTGCATTTCGTATCTTTTTCTTTTGTTAGTATATGTCCACAGTTTATTACAATTAAATTAATTTATTATTAAATTTCGTAATTCATTTTAAATGATTTATTTTTTAAATATTATATTTATCTCTTTATTATTATTATTATTATTATTTCTAATTATTTAACATAACTGAATTATTTTTACACCATTGAAATTGATTAAAATTATGTCAAATTTTTTATTTTTTAAATAAAATCAATTAATGTGAAGAAAGAATTTTTCTCACTGTATATTGGTAAGCCGCCTTTGCCTGTGCATTCCACTGAATGATTCCTCTCTTCAGGCTTGCACATATGCATTTAAAGCCATGTTGAGGTATATATGTATGTACATATGTATATGCACTTATATAGATATATAGTTGTTATATATGAATCTGACTGTGTGGCTTGCTTCTGACTCTGTGGCAAGTTATTATAACAGTTCATTGATTTTCAATTTTCAATGCATTTCATTGCAAGCATTTTCATTGTTTGCCCTTTCGCTTGTTGTTCTTGCTTTTTCTTTTTTTTTTTTTTTTGAATTTCTTTTTCTTATTATTTTGTATTTTTCATTCAAGTCGTAGCACCGAAAATCGTCGAGCCCATCAGAGCCCGAGTGAATTGCGCAACTGCAACAATATTTCCACACACTGAAAATTTACTCGTTTATGCATAAATTCATGGATATTTTATTTTGGGAGCCAAATTAAAAATACGAAAAAAGAAAGAATATATAAACGGCAAATTACACATATAAAATATTTGAAAAGAGAGAGAGAGAGAGAGAGAAAAAAATAATACAAATACAAATCAAAATGTAAATCATTGCGTTTCAATGCGAAATTTTTCAGTTTTTGTTTATTTTGTATTCACAACAAGAGAAGGGCGGTCATGCTCCTGTCAGCTGATTGACTGCAGCTTGATATACTCGTACTGCAAAAATTAATGTACTGACGAAGAGTGTCAGAGATTTACAAATATTCAAAACAAAAAAAAAAAAAGAGTCTAAAAATGGTATTTTATTGAATAAGTTTGTAAAACTTTCCAATTTTTCTTGATAGAAACATAGAGAAAATAACAAAGTTTAAAATAAAGGATCATATTTTAATGGTTATTGTTATTTGTAAAGAAATTTCGGTGTCTGTAGCTCTTAGGGACGATCATAGTGTAGTGAAGACGAAAAACAGTGCAAAGGAAACTGCTCGAAAGTGTTTATAGTGCGCGCTAAAGCGTAGCCGTACACGAAGCAGCAGCGGACGCTGAACGCTTCCAATCGTACAGTACTCGACTGCTGTTAATGCCTGTTTTTCTTTGTCTGCTTCTTCTCTTCTTTTTTGTAAGCAAAGCAGTTGCTATTTCAGCTTGAACACGCAACAGCTGGATAGCAATGCTACCAATATAGCTTAAGCTTATGCTTCGACTTAAGCTTTAGCTGTTGTGTGCACTATTATAGTCTCTGAGAGCGACGGCTTCGTTCAAAGCCGAGGAACAGACCAACATGTTTATATCGACTCGTCTATTGTTACAGATCAAGAATATATATGTACATATATACTTTATAGGGTCGGTGATGCCTTCTTTAGCCTGTTCCTAACTACTATTAGTTCATATTTCACTCGTATATTCGATTAAAATTAACAAAAATAAGTCTTTTTTTTAATGTGTGGTAACGACAGATCTAACTTAGTATAACGTGTAGTTTATCTGCTAAGAAAAAATATTACATTTGTTGCTAAAAAACTAACACAAAACTCTCTTAAATAAACATATTTAACTAGAGCTAGTATGACATATTATCTATGTGTATTGCAAATTTTATAATAATCAGATAATAGAGTTAGTAGTTATACGATATACGACAACCATTAATTGACAATTGACTGATTATGAAACATATAAATAGTTAAACTTATATTTAAGCATATATAGTACAGGGTATGCGCAAGTTGTTTATCTAAAATGTTTGTAACATTTATCATTTGTTTTTTTTTTTTAAGTCACACACAGCCAAATGAAGTTAAGGAAGATAGATAGATAGATAAAAAGAAAGAAGAGCTATACATTCTATAGATATATGTATATATATTTTTTATATTTTTTTCACTTTTCTTTTTTTGATAACTTTCGTCTGTCTGCCATGTGTCACCCACATTCCAACAATGCGCGATTCGATGTCTGGCCAGACTTATGCAATGTTAGCTTGAGGTCCAAAAGCATATATGTATGTATGTATGTAGTATATGTATTCGCCTATATCATTTATTATAGACAGCTTATTTATTTATTTAACATCAATTCGACTTCCGCTCGAAACGGCGACAACTGTCCAATGGCAATAATAAAATGTCATCTCATTGTAACACACATTTGGAGCGATATTTTTTTTATATCGAAAAAAAAAAACATTTTTAAATGGCTAGATGGCCGTGTAAATAACCGTCTGGTTATTGGTTAACGTCTTCAAATTGGTTATGGCTAATTAGTAGCACTTTCCCGGAATTGTATGTGGCCATGACTTTGTTTTCTATCTATTTCTAGCCACTTTCAATTTGATGCCAAACAAATCACATATTTGATAGCTATTGGAAATTTTATTAAGTTTTTTTGGATGGAGCCAGACTATAGTACGATTTCTTTGCTATAGACATACATATGTATGTATGTATATTGTATTAAACATTATAAATTTTATATATAGATTGCTATAATTAGTTTGTTTGTAACAAATTTGTAACCCTTTATGCATAACTGGCATCGACTTTGATATTTTGTTGCTGACGGCGTTTTGGACGTCTCTGATATTGACAGGCCAAACAATGCGCTTTTGCTCTGTGGGTCTGACAGGGCCTAAGGAATGGTCAATAAACTGTGAAATGTATTTAGTTAATTGATACAAAGAATATGTACTAAACATAGTACCTGCATTTGCATCTTTTGCACTACTTATGCTTGTGAAACAGTGTGGCCATTGGAGGACTGAAATTGACGGCGAACGGTTGTCTCAACGCACCATACTAGAGTAATGAACACGATTTGCCAATTGCTGTGCTGCAAGCCCAAAGTCAGCCGAGAACTTTGCTGAAGCTCTTAGTCTAGTAGAGCCGAAGCAATGTTTTGATCGATTCGGCAGTCAGCCGAAGCAACAATTTTCTCTCTTCGCCCTGGACTTATGACTTAACTGATCGATTTGCGTCCATTGCGCACTACTGTTAGTTAATAGAGAAAAATAAGAGAGCCTGTTACTCTTGGTATTTCTTATTCTACGATGTACGAAGGTACGGCGTTGGGTTGCCTATTTACCAAACTGTTCTTACTTTGAGTGTACCATATACGTAAAATTTTTAAATATTAGAAAAATAATAAATGCTTTGAAAGCTTGTGCAACTACTAGCTGGTCAATTATAAAAAGAAATGAATTAAAGAGAAAAATTCCAATTTTTGCAAAGAAACTAATTAAATATTTGCACAAAGTTTCAGTATTTCTTTTATTAGATTTGTGAGTTTTTCATGTATAATTTGCACATATTCAGTATGACCAAAGTCATAAAATACCTTAAAAATATACAGTATGCTGCGACTTTAGACAGAAATACTAAACTTTGTTATGAAAGATGTCATGTTAAAAGAAAAAACATAATAACACATAATAGACATAGTAAGCAAAGAGTGAGAAATGACAAAAATTTCAAAAGCAAAAGCAATGTAACAATTTTAAAAGTTTTTTTTTTTTGGAAAATGTTGCTAATCAGTCAGTACAAATAAATAATAATAATATAACAAATATTTTGTTTTTACTTTTATAGCTTGTGTTATTAACAGAAAAAAAAAAAAAAAAAAAAAAAAACTCTTCAAACAATTATCGTGGAACTTACCCGTATTTTAAATCAATCGCGCGTTTCACAAATATATTGCGTTAATTTTTGATTATTTACAAAGTTCGCAACTAATTTTTTTTTTGTGCCTTTGTCTCGTTTCAAGTATATTTTCGGGTTTTGAGTTTCAAAAAAAAAAAAAAAAAAAAAATACATTCGATCCGAGAATTTCTTTGTTTTTCAACCGATTCCGCGATATTTTATTCGTGAACCAAAAAAACAAAAAAAAAAAAACAAAATAATTTTAAATCCTTAAATCAAAATTCTTTGGTGGTTCAGATCAGAAAGCGCGCAAGCGTAAAAGAAGAGATCTGCGCTCAATCACCGCAAAGAACAAAATAAACCAGAACTCTGACGACTATAATGAAAGGTAGATATTACAAGATGTATCGGAATAAGCGAAAATACGATAGTGCCAATCGTCGGCAACCGATAATGTTAACTGGAAATGATATTGCCGAAGGCAAAAGCACTAACTGGAGTGGTCTGGAAATAGCAGGACGCGTACGTAATATAAGTCCAACATTGTGGGAATTTGAACATCTAACCGCATTGTATTTAAATGATAATCAATTATTGCGTCTACCATCGGATATTTGTTTATTGATGGGCCTTAGAACTTTGGATCTATCTGGTAATAAGCTACAATGTTTACCAACCGAACTGGGTGAACTTATCGAATTGAGAACATTGCTATTGGAAAATAATTTCCTTAAGGTCTTACCATATGAAATTGGCAAACTATTCCATTTGATCATACTTGGTCTAATGGGAAATCCATTGAAAAGGGAATTTATGAGCATCTATACTGAAGTGAATGGTACAGCTAAATTGCTGAGCTATATGTTGGATAATTTATCGTTTACTGTCAATCCGCCGCCACCGAGGCCCTGGTTGCCATTGGCCAAACCCAATGTATCGCGTCCATCCAGTATTTTTACGGTAATGTGCTATAATGTGCTCTGCGATCGTTATGCTACACGTCAAATGTACGGCTATTGTCCATCGTGGGCCCTATCTTGGGAATATCGGAAGAAATCGATTATTGATGAAATACGATATTATGGTGCGGATATTATAAGTTTACAGGAAATCGAAACGGAACAATTTTATCGTTTCTTTTTGCCGGAATTGAAGCGAGATGGTTATGAGGGCATCTTTTCGCCAAAATCAAGAGCCCGGACTATGTCGGAAATGAAGCGTCGATATGTCGATGGCTGTGCGATTTTTTATCGTAAATCGAAATTTTCACTTATCAAAAAGCATCTGATTGAATTTAATCAATTGGCTATGGCCAATGCTGAGGGATCGATAAATATGCTGAATCGTGTTATGCCCAGGGATAATATTGGGCTGGCCGCATTGCTCAAGGTCAAGGCTGCCACCTGGCAGCGTCGTTCAAGAATGCCACATTTTGCACAGCCGCAGCTGCTTGTCTGTACGGCGCACATCCATTGGGATCCGGAATATTGTGATGTCAAGCTAATACAAACAATGATGCTTAGCAAGGAGCTAAAGACAATTATCGATGACGCCGGTCGCTGTTCGCGTACAGGACGCAAGAACTCAAATAATGTACAATTGTTGCTATGTGGAGATTTCAATTCACTACCAGAATCGGGCGTTGTTGAATTTCTCAATAATGGTATTGTGACTGTGGATCATCTGGATTTTAAAAATAAAGATTATAAGCAATGCCTACAACGATTGCTGTCCAACGATACCAATGAACTGACGCATTCCTTTAAATTGGCCTCCGCCTATACCGATGGTATAATGCCGCATACCAATTACACTTTCGATTTCAAGGGTATTATCGATTATATATTCTATACGAAGACAAGCATGGTGCCATTGGGTTTATTAGGACCGATCTCAACGGAATGGCTAAATGAGAATAAAATTCTTGGTTGTCCCAATCCACATGTACCTTCCGATCATTTTCCATTGTTGGTCGAATTGGAATTAATGTTGACGCCATCCAATGGTATCATTAAAAGACGATAGCAACTAACCTGGCTAACTAATTATATGCTTATAGTAATTACTACAGCAACCAACAACATTACTAACTAACTAAAAAAAAAAATATATATAAAAAAAAAAAAATATTGAAAAATAGAAAAATCAAGGATCTTCAGATGAACTATTTTTATCTAATGATCTTTGTAACTATTATTATTATTTTTGGCATTTTAAATTTGGCTATTTCAAACAAATATAAACATAAGCATATATGTATATACAATTGTGTTATAATTTTTTATTCAAAACAACTGATTTTTCCTGTTTTTTCCCTCGATTTTTCGATTCCAATTCTTCCGATAAGAAATATTAATTTTTTTGGCTACATTTCGGTTTTGATGGTGCTTAATAGAAGTGATGATGTTTCGTTTATTTCGTAGTATAATCGATAAATGATTCAATTAATCGAAACGCATTTTTTCGATACAATTAAATCGCTGTTTGCAACAAAATAATGGATTATTGTGTTTTTATACCATCTTTTCGGTAAGACTAGAACTACATAAAAAGTTTATATTCATCTAAAAGCTATTTTATTCGTTTCTACTTATCATTTTTGTACTGTGTCAAAAACTTCTGTCCTATTTTGCGTCGCGCTTTAGTTACATTACCCGTGGATTGGTTGGGTTGGTTGGGCCTGAGGTGCTGCTTTCGTAGCAAGCAACACGACCTGTTGTCGTTGGGCTTACGTTCAAATTTTATATTTTATATTTAATGAGCATTTCCATTTCATATTCATAATAAATATTTAACTTCCCGAATGAAATATTTTTTTTAAATTTAATTTAATTAGCATTCACTTCATTTTGAGAACATTCCTATAAATAACAATATAATTAAATGAAAATTCATGCTAATTAAATGTACAATGATAGACAAAGTTAAAATGTTCAATGTTGTACAAGTTTTTTTTTGTTTTTTGTTGTTTCTGCTGCATTTTTTGACATTTTATTTATGTACATTTCACATTAAGTCTCGCTCTATCACTCTCTCTCGCCTCCGACGTCATTTTTCTTTTCCTGACCCTCTTGTAAATTGTTTGTTCATTTGACAGGTATTTAATGTGATTGTTCATGCTGATGCAAGGGTGGACAAAAAAGATAAATGAAAAAAAACAGCTTCAAAGACAATGTTTACGTAAGCAAACAACACTGGACACATAAGTTATTAGATGTATGAAGCTTATAACATATATGTATGTATATAAAAATTATGTTGCATTTTATGAAATTGCAGCGTTGCTGCTGTCCTGTTAGGGATAGTCCTGCCAAAGGCGCTGAACCATTAAATAAGGCAATGTGTATCCCCAAGCCAGAAGGGATTCCATCTAAATGAGTTTGTTCTTTGAGGGTTGTTCGTACTTTCTTACCCTAAAAAGGTGTGTCATTAATTAAGGCGAGAAGAGAGGGAGTGGAGGATATTGCTGCAGGTGGCATACGATTCTATGTGTGGCAATGCTGTTGTGTTGCCTCATCATTTTTAGTGGCCCAATGTCTGTTTTGCGTTGATGATGTCATCAAATTAGCGCTTGTGCCACATTCATTTCAATTTGCAACACCATTCGAAATGTTGCACAAACAATTGCTGCAACGCTTTCTCAATGCAATTTCCAGACCAAACCAGCAGCAGCCCACAAAATGCAAAATACAAAAAAAAAAACAAGAAAGGAGCTCTAGTCAAGTGAGCTCGACTACGAGATACCCTAAGCCATACTTAAAAATATCTACTTGAACTAGTAATAAAAGTTATTAAGCGCATGGAGTTTCATCGACGCTGTCACCGCCTACGCTTCAGGCAAATAACAAACTTGTTTGCCTTATAACATTTGCGTTGTTGCTTCGATCGCTATCAAATTAGTACGGGAGATCAATATTATGATGCCAAATATATATATCGAATCTCAAGGATATTAGATTTAAATTGCACCTGTCAAACGAATTTTTCGGATGTCCTGTCATCCAAAATCAGTTGATGCAAATCCGTTTGTCATAAGGCCGGGAAATTAATAAAAAGAATAAATTGAATTTACATGAAATTGGATACCAAACTTGATGACTCTAGCTCTGAGAGTCTCATACATACATATACTAGAGCAGATGGATCGGAGATGTCTTCCGCTGTCTATTACAAATCTTTGTCCCAATACTAGTAAGTAGCATACCCCATTCCCAGTTTTCAAAGTAAAAAAAAGACGCCTTCACAAAGAAAAATAAAGCGAAACAAACTGACAAGTCGACAAGCCAAAGGCAAAGCCGACAATCAACAACTAAATGATGATAGCATTGCTACCACCACCACCACCACCACACAGCAGCAGCATCACCACCACCAGCAGCAGCAGGCTATGCCCCTCCAGCAGACAGACAGACAGAAACTGAAACTGAAAGATGGAGAGAGGTGAGACCCCTAGCCTGAAAACCCCAAATATTTAAAAAAAAACCAAAACTTAAGCAGCGCGCATCAATTACATTTTGGTTTGCATTGTGAAACGTTTTTGTTCGGTTTGCTAACTAAATTGACGGCATGCCCCTGGGTGTTGCCACCGCGGGCGCTGCCGTTTCACACAATGTCCAATATCAACATTGATTTAGTGCCAAGTAACTGCAACTGCAACGGCAACAGCAACTTCAACTGCAACTGCAACAACACCATCAATATATCAATTTACCAATAATCGCTGCATATTCGTATTTTGTATTTATTATTGCTGTCATAGCCAAACAATGTTTTTTTTTCCATATATTTTTAGTATTTTTTTCAGTATTTTTAGGCTTTTTTCTATATTTATGCAATTTTTATTTATTACCATTTTGTTACAGTGTTGCAAACTGACAAAAGTTGTTTTTTTTCAAACTCTTTGCATTATATATTGGAAAGGTTTTTGAAAGACAATTGACCGTCAATCTTCAAAATATTTATTTGAAAGAAAAAAATTTTAAATAAAATTAAATTATTAAAATTTAGAACTATACAAAATTAATAAAATTTTATATTAAGAATTCAATTTTTCAACTTTTTTTCTAATAAAATATTAAGAATTATATTTAAAAATTCTTTGCTTTTCTGCTTCTTTCATTTCCTTTTTTGACATCGTTCAATCCAACATTTTGACGTCCAATACAAAATTTTCACTTGAACGAGAATGAGAATTTCATCGAACTGAATACGTTCGTCCAACAAATGATATTTGAAAAATAGCAAATAAAATAAATTTTTAAAAAATAATCATTAATATTAAAAAAAAAGTTGTATTGAAAAAAGTAAAGAATTTATAAAAATAGAAAAGTTTTTAGCTTTTAAGTAAGGATTCAAATTTATAAAATTTTAAAATTTTGTATTGTATTGCAAAGGTTTAAGAAGAAACACTTAACTTTCCATTGTGTGAAATGAATAAATTGAAAATAATTTTTTATCTTTTATTTCTAAAAATTGTTCTATATCGTCATAAATGTTTGATTCCATTCAATAAAAATATATTGTTACTGTTATACTTAAGCGTTTAAATGTTTCTTTACCTTTATTTACACACGAAAACAGTCAAAAAAGAAAAAGAAAAGAAAACTTTATAATAAAAAATTCTCAATTCCAAGCAAAAGATTTTTTCCTTTTTTTTTTTTTGACTATTTTGCAAATTCCCGTTTAGATAATTTACTTACTTCATCAACAAGTTAGTGGCTTTTGTGGCAGTGGCAATGGAGGTGGATTGCTAAAGCACATAACATTTGTGGCATGCTTGAGATTGCCATACAGAGCTTGGTTGCAACTGCCAGTCAGTGCTCTACGACCTTAAGCCATATAAGATCCAAAGAGCGCTTGTTGTCCGCTGCTGCTCTGTGTATAGGAATAGTGATGTTCTGGCTCACAATGTCATTGTCACCAATGCCGCAGAATGTTGCTGCTCCTGCTGCTGCTGTGGTTGTTGTTGCACATTCATAATGCATGAGCATTGCATTGAAGCGCTTTTTCACTCTACTTTTCCACAATCGCAATAATTCAACTTTTGCCATCGACAAGTTCTATGCATAAAAAACTAAGCGTTTCATCATTTCATACAAAAAAGAAAAACAAAAAAAAAAAAAACAGAAGAAAAAAAAGGTGCAACTTTTTGTTGCACACTTACCGATGCCACCACGCCCCCACTAAGCCTGAAAAAAAAAAAATAGGAAAAGAGAGCCAACAAACGCCCCAATAATATTTTTTGAATGCAACTTCGTCGTCGTCATTGTTGTTGTTCTCTACTTTTTAGGTTGTTGTCCGTGCGGCTACGCAAAAGTTGCTGCCAGCATTTTGGCCGCTTTCCACATGACCCCCTTTCATGCCACACTCCCCTCTGCTGTCTAACAGTATCTGTGTGTATCAGTGCACAGGATTTATGTGTTTATATTGTGAGTTTGAAGTTAGTTTGGCAGTCCGCGCCATTTCTAGGGCAGTTGTTGTTGTTGTTGTTCCGGTTGCTGCCACAGAAGCTGCCTGGCTACTAGCACTACCAGTATACAATGCAGCAGCAGCAGCAGCAGCTATTCCTTGGCATGGGTATGGGCTGGTACGTTGCACAAACTGGCGACCCGACGCATAAATTGCAACGATGTTTATGTATCGCATTACAAACAACAACAAAAAAATTGCAAATATATATTCTTTAAGCGCGACTACGAAATACCCGAAATGACCACAAATTTCATTTGGCGAGCCCTCTCAAACAATTCACAAAGAAATCTAAAAAGTTTCTTTTAAAAAAGCTCTGAAATCTAAAGAGATTTCCATATTTTAATACAATTCACAAAGAAATCAAAAGAGAAACTAAAGAAAATCAATGGAAACTAAAGAGAGCTTCATATATAGACTGATTTTTTGAGCAAAAGTCTACTATATATATTATAGTTCATGAAAACTTTACTTTTTAATTTAATTTATTTGATTAATAATTGTACATTATGAAATTATAGTATATCACTTGATAACTTGATCAGATTTTAACGATAATAATATTAAAAACAAGAAAAATCCCAAGTTCATCGAAATGCAATAAGAAATAAAAAAGATTTCCATACAACAATGGTTTTTAAGAATCGATAGCTTTGAAAATTTGATACAAACTCAAGAGCTCATTCCTAAACCAAATTAGCCAATTTAAGCTTTGTAAAGTTAAGCCCAACTGATCAATATTAGTATATGTATTTGATATGTTTTATTGAAATTATTTTTACAATTTCATTATACCCTAAACAACCATTTTCTCTGAATGCAGGGTA
The DNA here is from genome assembly GCA_037040065.1 of Dettopsomyia nigrovittata. Lineage (NCBI taxonomy): Eukaryota > Metazoa > Arthropoda > Insecta > Diptera > Drosophilidae > Dettopsomyia > Dettopsomyia nigrovittata. The sequence goes on from JBANCX010000060.1 coordinate 42,123, forward strand.
TTAAAGTTGTACACGAAGTTGGGAATTTTGTTTTTTTGCTTTTTTCTTTTTTGTTTTTTTTTTTGGTAGAATCATTGCTGCTTCAGGACTGATTGTTTGGTAGATTCCCATTGAATAACTCTGATTGAATGGCTGCGGGCTGTGTGGACTTCAGTGAAAGAGTCCAGCTTCAGGTTTGTAGTATCAGTCGCTCGCTCTCTCAATTTAGTTTTCTCTCAGTCTCTTTGAGTGACAGGCTGATTGTGCGTATGGAGCATTGATTTGATTTGATGATAATGATGATGGTGATGATGAAGAAACGCAAGCAGTCAGTGCATAGAGTTGCGAAAGACTGTCTAAAGCAAAATCGAAGAAGAAGGAAAAAATATTATTACAATTTATGATTTATGCGAAATTCTTAAAGTTTACGCCAATTTAAGTTGAACTTAAATAAAAAATTTAATTTCTAACAAAGCTATAAAAATAGATTAATAAAAAAAAAATTTTATAAAAAATGTAAAAGTAATTTTTAATAAGAAAAAACTATTTTTTTTGTAAGACTTCAACTGTTGACCAAAGAAAAGTTTAGATTGCTCCAAAAAAAAAATGGGAAAAATCAACTAAAGCAAAATATATAAAAAAAATCTGGTTTAATACACACACACACACATACTCAGACATATATACGCATTTACAATAATTTATTTACATACATACATATACATACATACATATATAGTATGTACATATAATCGAACAAACATTTATGCATATGAAAAATTGCGTTGGGAAATTTTTAGCATATTGCCTTGCCTGCGGCAGTGCCAGCTTATTCCGCTATAAAAAAAATATAAAAATAAAGTAACACACACACATATACACATGGCACATAAATCACACACACACACTCTTACACCTTTGGCAACACAACCCTTGGCCACCTGGCGGCTGTAGTGCTGCTGCTTGTCGAGACGAGGTGCTAATATCAGGCACTGACTCCGGAAGTGGCTGTGAAATGTGCGCGAACAGCATCGTCTGCTGTTCAATTTTAAATGTAATTTCTGCCACTTCACCCACAGCCCATGCCCCAACGCAGACTCCATTTTTTTGTATTTTTTTTTTATTGGCACAATATTGAAAATTATGCGAACGCGCGTGTTTGGCTAAAACGATTTATGCACTTCACTTGCCTTACATACACTTGCGTACATACAACATACAACGCAGCGGTGTGTTGTGGATAAGAAAAAGCAGAGCAGCAAAGGGTTGCTGCTGTAAGTTGCGCTAACATAACTTTCTCTCTCTCTCTCTTCCGTCTCTATCTTCATCTGTTCATCTGCTTTGGTTTGAGTAATTGTGCAACGAGCATTTTTGATTGGAATGTAAACTATCAACAGATTTGCAGCGAATACAACAAAAAAAAAGAGAAATAAAGAGCAGAAGCGGAAATAGAGCATTTTTTTTTTCAAGTGTAATTTACGTATATTTATGAACACATTCAAAATAATTTATTCAAACTCAATACAAACGAAAATTTGCAATAAAATAATATATAAATTGAAATAAATATAATAATAATAACAAGTTTTTAGAAGTATTCGAATAATATTCATAAAATTTATTTTTCGTTTCACTCTTAAAAGTGAATTTACAAAAATAATCTTCTATAACTACGCTTTCAAGAAAATACTTTTAGAATACTGAAAAACTACTCAAAATTTAAAAAAAAAATATCAATAAAACATAATTTTATAGTTTAATAATCGATATGTTAATTAAAAGTATAATATATTATATAATAATATAAAAAAATAATATGAAAAGTAAGGTAAAAAGGTATACAAAACTAATCTCCGATATCTTCGCTTAAGGGAAAAAAAATTCTATAAAAATATACTGAAAAAATACTAGATAAATAATCTAAAAAATAATATTTATTTCTAATCTAATCTCTAATCTAATTCATACAATTAATTTTTGTTAGAGTTTGCAAGTTCAATTATTGTTTATAAGTTTACATTTAACAACACTTAGAATGTATGAACCAGATCAC
>JBANCX010000061.1:0-32552 GCA_037040065.1 Dettopsomyia nigrovittata
ACATATATATATAAAGAGGAGTGAAGAACCCACGACATATCCGGCGAGTTTAGCAAAGAGCGATGCTAGAAGTGCACTGTCTCTAATTTATATATAACTAGGCGAGATGTCTAGTCGTACGCTACAGTATACCCTGTTATCAATGACAAATGGCTGAAAATGGGTCCAATGAATTGGCCTGAATGCCAAACGGATATATCTTGCGATCTTATGTAAAAGTAATTTTAACCATCAGTGGATGAACTGCATCAAATGCTCATGAAAATAAATAATATAAAAAACAAATAAAATGTGGAAAAGCTAATTCAATAAAATTCAGAAACTTTCATTCCCAATACTCATTTTAATCTAACCAAGCTAATCATAAATTAATTATTTAGAAAAACGATTTTTTATGTGATTAGCAAATACAGGGTACTTTGTAGTCGAGCATACTCCACTGGTAAGCCATTCTTCCATGTTTTTATTGAAGTCACTTAAAGTCGCTTGATATTTGCACATACTCGTAAAACGAGGCAATGAAGTGGCCGAAAAAAAGTATTGCATAACCCAAGGCGCAGGCTGATTTAATACCACATGCAAGCGCACATACAGACATCCATACAATACATACACACATAGTAGTAGCAGTAACAGTAATGGTATAGCCACAAAAAAAACCATGGCTTATACGGTAGCATAGTTAATTAAATAGCTGACTACATTAGCCAATGTAAAATATTTTGTAAAAATAAAATCTGCAACTGTGAAAATATCTTTAATTTTCCCATCATAAAACAAATGAAAAATGTTTGCATTTAGAGAGTGCTCAGTGCTCGGTGCTCAGTGCTTAGTGTGTGCGGATTACAACTAAAATTCTATTGTTAGTTATTTTGGTTTGCCTGCAGCAGTAGCATGCCAGCTATTTGAACATTTAGTTCATTAGCAGTGCGTATACGTAATGTACGTAATGTTACCACCATAGCACACATAAGCACAAGCACACACCCCAAAGCACAAATGCATGCATGTGTATGCACACATGCATGATAGAAACATAATTTCACACATTAATTTTCACATATCCCAATATCTGTGGTTTTCAAGCCATTTTTTGGCTTTGGATTGGCTTGCTGTGCTGGCCGTTGGCCAGATTTCGACTTTAGCCTACGTTGATACCGGTTATAATCATTTGGCAATCACAAACAACTTGTTTGCCGACTGTTATAGCTATAGCAAAAACAAGATTAAAAAAAAAAACAAAAAACCAATTATTGACCCGGCAAACATGACCACGCAACGTGCAAACAATTGCGTTTGTGGCCATGTTACCAACTCCTCGCTCACTCTCTCTCTCTGTCAGTCGGACAGCAACTACTAAAGCTACAAGTAGTGAAGGAGCTATCTATAGTTGCTGCAGCTGTAGCTCTTCTAGCTGCCAGAGCAACGTGTTACCCGATGTTCTGAATTCAGTTTATTTATTTGTAGCAGCAAAAAGAAACTTGGCAAACAATTGCGCCACATTTGCTCATTTTGCTCATTTGGTTTGTCAATATTTTACACATTCTGTTACTGCCCTTCAGGGTAGGTAGAATCTGCGCCAGTAGACGGAAGGACAAGGCCAGACGCAAATCTTTTGCAACATTGCCATAAATTTTACACACTGCCAAAAGTTTTTGACATGTGTTTGCTGCTCCTTCTCCAGCTTTTACTTCTGCTCATCGCATACGAATGTGTGTACGTGTGGGTAGCTTTGTGTTCGCAATTCATTTAATAATTTAAATTATTTTCACAGAATTGTCAAGTTTTTAATGCTCAGTAAATCCAACTGACAAACAAGCCAAACCCAAAACAACAAAAAAATAAAATAAAAGTTAAAACAAAATAACAAAAACAAAAAAATCTCAACGTAAATGTAAAAGTTTCGACAAACGCACAGATGCCATTTTTGGCTTTAACTCTCTGTTTTGAAAATGTGATGCATGAGCTGATTTTGGCAAAAGAGCTTAACAATACTATTATATTTGTAATGCTCTCTGAATACTGACAAATTCTATAGAGCGTATTGCCAAAGTCCCAGCCAAAACTGACATTCCTCAACTGAAATTCCATAAGTAATTGCGCTGATTGACCTTCATGGCCACAATTGTGGCTTGCTTTTAGCCACCAAGCCGCAGTCAAATCCGCGTTTCAATGCTTTGGCATAGTCTTATGTAGTTGCCAGCAATTTGCTCGTTATATTTGGCCTCGTCTTATTCGTCTGGCCAAGTCAATCAATAGCCAAGAGTTCAAGTGCCAAAGCCACAAAGCTGAGAGATGACTTTAATGATTTGGAAATATATATCTTTAAATTGTTTAATTGCTTTAAAAACTTATTTTTTTTAATTATAAATTAAATAAGTTTAAAGTAATTTATTTAAATAAATAAATTCGATATAAATTAACTAAAGTAATTAATTACTAACCGAAACATCAAAGGTTCAAAAAGAAATGAAACTTTAAATTTTCTAAAGGATTCTAAGGACTATGAAATGATGCAATGTCGCTTGACAGCTGTTTTAACTTGCACAAAATACACACACAAATACACACACACACGTCACGTTTTGGTTAATTAGTATAAGCAAATACAAACAGCTAAAACTCAAAAGACAAATTGGCTTAAAGGCAACTTAGCTCAAAGGCAATTAACTCTTGGCCAAGCCCAAATCTTGTGAACCAGCTTAGTTCATATTTTCTTTTAGCTCCTTTGGGGGCTTATTACTTTATTATTAAGCTGCTGACAAGTTTAACAGGCACACACACATACACACACAGAGACGCACATATACACACATTCCCACACATACATATACGACAAAAGCAAAGGGTTAAGTTTTTCAGTCAACAAACAAACACAACTAAAATTGTTAGCCAAAAACGGAGAGATGTTAAAAAACAAGTCAACAGCTTCAATTTCGCTTAATGTCCTCAAAATAAGCGACTTAATTATGCAGCAGAGCACACACACACTCACACACAAACCCCATCACTTACATACATATATATATATATATAAAAAAAAAAAAATATTTGCAACATTTATTTTATTTTTTTATTATATTTTTTCTCTTCTTTTTGTATTCGAGCTCTTTATGGCTACTTGCAAATTCAAAACTTTTGCGAAAAATTAAAGTTGGCGCGTTCGTGTGGAAAAGTTCAGCGGAAAACGCAAAAAAAAAATTTTTTTTTATATATTTTGCTGTAAAGGGGCAGTAAAGAAAGATGGGGTTAATAATAAGTGGGTATGCAGTAAGCTAAATGCATTAACTTTTTAGTTGCTCTGCTTTAATCCTATTAAAAAACCCGAATGGAATATTTATTAATTAAGTCGTTAATAAAAATTGACTTTGCGTCGGCTATTAAATGCAATTTAATGAGCGCGACCAACGCGTCGTATACGCTATTTGATACAGCAGTCAATTTCGAAAGCCATTTTCAAGGGAATTGCACTGAAATTCAAAACACATTTCAATATCGATAGACAAAGAGAGAGAGAGAGTTGATGCTGTTCACAGCGGTTGCGGTTTCATAAACATATTTAATTATTATGATGTGAGCTCTTTTTTTCCTCTAATTTTTTTTGTTGCTTCCTTGCAAAGTGCAATGCGTAATTATTGTACACTGTCCAGCAAAATTAAGAGAAACAAAATATAGGAAAATGTGTGTAGACTACAGGGTGACTCATAGTTGAGTTTTTGCCCCAAATATACTTTCCCAGTTTTTAACTTTGTTTCGATAAAATGATAAGTTATTAAGAGAGTCCAATTAAAATGTGGAAGCGGGTAGCATAAGTGCAAAATGCCTTAATTACTGCAAAGCATAATGATGATGTAAGTGATAGGTTGTGTTGTCAAAGGAGAGAGCTAGCATACATGTATATATGTACGTACTACAATGATGGGCCAACAGTGGTAGAAGCAGCTATTCCTACTACTGCTGCTGCTCCTGTTGCTGTTGTTGTTGCTGTTGTCGACCTTCGTGTCCTTCGTAGATACTGCTTCTTGTAATGTTTCGACGCTAAGTGCATTACACAATGCTCCAGATAACTTTATGTACACATCATTAGGTGTCTTGTCAACAGCAATCAGTGTCCTTTGTTAACAACATACGCACTAAAAGCATCCTACTTGCCTAGGCGCCCATATTTACCACCAAAGCACCTCCTCATCTGCTATCCAAGCATGACATACGCAAATTGAGTTAGTCACACAACGAAGCCGCTTAAATTTACTGTTAATTTCGTTAGTGAACACATTAATGACCTGAAATATGAGTGGAAATGGAAGCAGCATACTCAGCAGCCATAGTAGTAGCAAGAGGTGTAGCAGCAACAACAGCAACATCTCTTGTTAGTTGACAAACTTGAAGAAAGCCTAAGCCAATAAGCGACAAATGGCTTTCACTTGAAACTGTTTCCCAAAGCAATGTTGTACTTTGGTGCACGTGGTTGCGTTAAACTGCTTTATATTCATGCAACCAGCTGTCAGCTTTAATGCAACTTGATTTGACATAGAAAATAAAATGGCATTGCCTTTCCCCTTCATGCAACCAAACTGACATTAATCAAGAATTTAGACATACTGAGACGATAACTGGCTACCTATCTCTTCACTCTCTCTCCATATACATTTGTCTTTGGTATTTTGTGTATATAGCATTTGAAGACTAGAGATGCTTGCAACATACACACACACACACATACATACTTGAGAAAATACGACAAATGCATTATGCACCAGCTTACAAAATTCTTGTGACAATTTGAGTATGCGACTGCCACACAGGATATTCCCATGTGTGTGCCTGTCCTTGCCTGTTGACACATGCATCAAACATATTTCACAAATGCACTCGCGGCAACCAAAATATACATATACATAGCAAACGGGGTATGAAGGTAGCCGCATAGAGAGAGAGAGTATAGAATGAGAGAGAGACTGAGGAATGCAAAGAGGGCACTTAAAGCTCTAGCCATATATTCCTGCATAAATAATGGAGCTACCCTCTTTCACTCAGCTGGCAACCAAATACTCAAAATGCGAGTGCAGTGAAGTATATATATTTCAAATTTTGCGAAAAGTTGTATGTCAATTAACTATAAACTCAAACAAGATATGCAAGACTTGACAACAGGCAAAGCCAAGGCAATAAAAGACAACTGAATACCCTAAAAAAAAGTGATTTTTATTGAATTTATGTGTGTTTTAAAGTGAATTAAATCAATTTGATAGTTCAACTGAAAACGGTTGCAACTTTTAATCGTTAGATAATCTTAAACAATCTTAAATTTGGTATTTAGTATTAGGTACTCCTGAAAAACTGTGAAAATTAGAAAACTGAACCAAAACCTGATAAAAATTTCATTGCAAACAGAAGAGAAAGAGAAAATTAGCTTTTCAAATTGAAAAATTATCTAGTTTCTTGGAAAAGAATTCCCCAAAGTGTAATCAAATTCAGTTAAAGCATATAATAGATAGATCTAGCTAACCTACCCCAAAAAAAATGATTTTTTTGGTTCAGTGTATAACATGCAATAACGTAAACTTGGCAGAAACCCATCAGCCCAGTTGCATAAAACTTTTGTCAATTAAAATATGAAAAATACGCCAGGCATTCAAGACAAACCAAGCTACTACTACAACTACTACTAGTCAGAGTCTCTCTAAGTGTGTCTGTCGGTAAGTCCGTTGTGTCCGAGTGGCAGCTTCAACTAATAAAAGTTTTCTGCTGCAGCTGCCAAGACGCAAAAGGACATTGCAACTTATACAATTTTTTGGGCTATATATGTATGTATGTAGTATATAAAGTATTTGGTCGTCCAGTTAGGCAACAGGCTTCATTCCTGCCACAATATTCTCTCTTGCAACTGTTGCCCAAGGATGACAGAGGTCTATGGCAACTGGAGCAATAGCTACAGCAACTGAAAATAGCAGCAGCAGCATTTGCATGCGCCCTGAGTGAGGCAAACTTTTGTAATTAATAAATTATTTATGAAGAATAAATGAAAAGGAGATGGCAGCTAAAACTAAGGCAACCAACTGCAATTCACTTCATTTTAAATAATGAAAAATTACTCTGGCTTCTGCCAGCATCATAAATAAACAGTCAATAGACGTTTCAGCCAAAAAAAAAAAAATGAGAAAAATACAAAATAAATATAAAAAAAAAGAAAACGGAACAAAAATAAATAAAAATAAAACAAAATAATGGCTTCCTTCAAATAGCAATAAAAATACAACAAGCAACTTAGCCAGCGGCTCTAATCAATGCTGCAGCTCAGGTCCGGCAATGATGCAGAACGTCCATCAGCCTGCTGCTGCTGCTGCTTTACCATTATGCCTGTTCATTTCATTCTTTTCTTTGGTTCGCTCCACATTTTTTTGTTGTTCGTTTCTTTTTTGATATGCTAATCCATGCGGAATTGCGCGGCGCTCCAGGGAGCCAAGCACATTCATTCCGGTATGTTGCTGTTTCGGATTCTGGAATTTCGGCTCTGTAGTGGTGTGGCACGCTTCAAGGCGCAAATTAATAACAAAAAGCCAAAATACGCGATGTGCCTGATGAGGTGGCAGTGGCGGGGGCGTTTGGCAGTATGATGAGAAGACGAGAACCGAGAGAATCGAGAGAAGCGAAAATCGCAAAATTTGTTAGACTTTTGGCATTTGAATTGATTGAATGCGGAGGACACACAGAGACTGGGTGACTACGAGTAGAATGATGTAGAATGGTGAATGGTATATAGTGTATGGTGGAGCGACTCTCAATATCAATTCCCGAAAATTTATGGCATGCCACAAGAGCGAATGCGGTAAATTGAACTTTTGAAATGATTGACATTGGCAAATGTGGCAAAGCATAGTGTTGCTTTGCTCTAAAGTAAAATGAATTGCATTTTATGCCACAAATTACTTTTAAAGAAATGTACTACATACTACTTGAACATTGTAATAGAGTACTTAGTACTCAGGACAATAGAATAGAATGAAAAGAATATGAGAAAACTTGCAGTTGTATATACTACTATTATGCACTTCAACTGATGTGAAATAAGAGCTTTGCTTTATCTGCCACTAATGATGCAGTAATTGCCTTTGTTGCAAGCCAAGTAAATGATACCTGTATGTGTCGTATGTCGTATGTTGTATCATTCATTGTTCGAGGATAAATGCTGTCGCCGCTTAACGTAGTGCATAATTGCCCAGACAATGCGCTCAATGTCCTTACGACATACTATACCCGTTGCTGCTGCTACAAGAAATGGAGAAAAAAAATGAAAGTACTCGCTTTGGTATCATATCACGACGACAAACGACAATGGCTGGGCAAAGTTACTAAAAATGTGCTCTGCCAAATATATATAAAAAAGTTGGTCAAAAAAAAAAAAAAATATACCAAAAAATAGAATATATATAAAGAAAAACTGTATAAAATGAGAGTAAACAAAAAAGCCAACCAACGCGTCTGTCCCATAAAAGTCAAAAAGTGTTGCCAAGGCACAAAATAGACGACTGTGCGTGAAATTAAATGTCAGCAGGACATTGAAAGCGTACTGACTGGGGTGCTCGGGCTTTTTTCTGTTTTGGTTTTTTTTTTTTTTGCTTTTGGCTTTGTGGCTCTTCTGTTTTTGGCTCTTTTGGAGTTGTAGTAGCTTTTGGGCATTGGCTTTAGCCAAAAAATTTTGTTACTCTTGTTGTTGTTGTGCTGCATAAAATTTACGCACAATTATTTTGCAACGACAAAAGTCATTAAGGTTGTTTATTTTCTGTGGCAAATGTTTATGTTAAATTTATTTGGTTTTTCCGTTTTATAACATAAATGAAAATACAAGAAAGAAAAGTACAAAAGCATTTAGACCACAACAAAATTGCATTGTTTGTGGTTAACAAAATGGTTGAGAGTTGCAAGACTAAATTTTTGGTATTCAAACTCTTCCTTTCTCTCCTTTTTATATATGTACATAGTACTCAATAATGCAGCCACAATGTTCTTAATGCTCTTTAGACTCTCAAATATATCAACACTTTATATACAACATAAAGAAACATCTTGTGAAAAACAAACACAAAAAAAAAAAATAGAATTCTTTTGTTTTTTATTTACATTGATTTATCGCAGTCTGTTAGGACTGTCAGGCAATTCCCAACGCCTATTAACTCATGACAACGACAAGTGATTTCCCGTAGGCATACTGCCAACAATTTACACACAAATTCAAATTACTTATATTTATCTAATTTTTTTATTTAGAACAAAAGCGAGTACAAAAAGGACTAAAAATTGCAACCAGCATAGGATATCTCTCAAGCAACTCATTCTATCTGGCTTGCGTGTCAATCTAATGCTCTCTTTGTGATTTCCCAAAAGGAATATTCACAAATGCAATTCATGGGCTTTCTCTAAATATTGAAATTCGATCATAGTATAATATTATACGCATATAGAATATCAACAAGTTGTTCTTAGCTCGAGAATAAATCATATTTTTAGACCTCAAGTCTAAAGAAAATGCAATTTTATTTCGATTTCTTTGTTTTTTCTAAAGCTGTTTAATTGACTTTACCCAATCAAATAAATAACTTAAGCAATTAATATAACTTATTCTCGAAAATTTCGAACTCGCAACAAAACAAATATTGTGTTGGCCTTAAACAAGTTTACAGAAACTCTGTTTGCACAAATAATCAATCAAAAGTTTTCAGAGAGAAATAGTATTCTAAAGGTTCAATTTTAAGCAATTAATTTTGATTTTGTAAATGTAATATTATTGTTAAATATAATAATATTCTTAATTAAAGTTATGCTAAGTGAATTGTATTGTATTGATATACATCACCATCATCATCATCATATTAAATAAACAAAATTGTTTACGTTTGTATGTACATATGTACGTATTCATCGATCATTTAGATAACTTTATGGTTGCCATAAAATGCATAGATAGTCAAACATTAGTTGGCTATTGTTTGGTTTGTGTCGGTTACCTGATATACATGCCCACAAATAATACACAGGACTGCTATAAATATACACATACATACATCGATACATTTAGGATATTCATACAGTACAGTGGCATTCAATTGAATAGAAATACTATTGATTTACATGGCCTTGTTTATAATACAATGGCAAATCCGCAATTCTGATCAACTTTTGCCGCTCGTATATTTCAATTTGAATACATTGGGAATGTATACGTTGTATTGGTATTGTAGTATATTGATATTGTAGTAGTGTAGTACTACCAGTTCAGTGGTAGATTGTTATTGGTATAGTTCGCTTTATTTTTTCAATGCCGTTGCACTCAGCCTTGTTGAAAAGTTTGCTTTTCATTTCATCTAAAAATCCACTTCGACACGTGTGAGTGAGCGGGTGAGCCAGTTCCTGTTTCCTGTTGCTATTGCTCTGTTGTCAGGGACAGCAATTGCACAACTAACAAAAAAAAAAATGAAAAAATAGAAAAATAAAAAAAATGTGTATAAGGTATTGCAAATTACTTGACACCCTTGCTTAAACAAACAACATACACACACACACACATACACAGGATACACATACATGCCCAGACACACGTATGCAGCTTGATTGTATGCTATAGTTTAAAGCTATCGGATGTCAATTTGAAGCCAATGCTAAACCATTTGAAACCGAACAATTCAATAAACTTACACCTGAGCTGTGTACTAATATTAAAAAAAATAAAATAAAGACAAAAGAAAATTTTCAATTGCATTGTTATCAACTACATATATATGTATGTATAGAGGGAAATATAAATTAAAATCCAGTTGAAACGACTATTTTCGGCACACACACACTGAATATAATATTCTTGCAAAGATTTTCCACCGGATCATTCCTTTGATATAGTGTTTACGGACTATACACAGACGGATACAGGTATTAGAAATGGGCACAGGCCCCAATTTATTTCAATGTTTCAAATTTGTAAGAATAAAAACTGATGAAACTTTTTACACAAAGTCAATAAAGCAATAGCGTTCCGCCTAAAGTTGGCTGCGTCTTGCCGCGTGTTAAGTTGGCTGCGTCTTGTCGCGTGTTAAGTTGGCTGTGTTTTGTCGCGCGCAGACCTGCTTACAATGCAGGCGTAGCAGCTACCACCTGCACCAAATTCAAAGTAAAAATATGAAATGCGCGTTTTTTGTCTTCATAATTCATAATGTTATAAAAAGAATGTCTTTCAGATAGATATTACAACAGGGTTTGCTCTGTCATGCCTAGATTTATTCATGTCAAGATTCTTATTTTGTATTGCGAAAATATATATGTAGATTCCCTAATCAGTTTTTACATGTTCTTTCTTGACACCTGGATCTCCACTCGATTCTGGGCGTAATGTATCAGTTATATCGATGGCACAACGTTTCGGGAACCAACCACGAATCGCTCCGCTACGTTTCATATGATTCTCTTCTTCATATTTGTTAAGCATTCGTTCACCAAATAACCAATATTTACCTATACGTGTCACTTGAATCATATCATTAACTTCCAGCCGTATACGAGGATCATCGGCGCAGGGAAAGCAGATGCTGGTCATTAGGCCCTGTGACCAGATGGGCAGCCATGATCCTGTCGCCGGACGTAAGCACTTATAGATGCGTGTGCGATTCCGTTTATCGGCCTTTTGAGCCAATTGTTCCTGAGATAAGGTATATTGATCACAACCCTTAATCACGGGCCATTCAATGCCATTGCCACGTTTTTGGAAATTTATATTGAAAACTTGGGCTATATTTTGATACCAGCCAAGATTGTATGGATAGACGAATGGCTTCAGGCAACGACGTTCGCATTGAGCTCGACGATTGTACGCCTTTTGGACTATCCATTGTTCGATATCTGTCATATTCTTAATTATTCCGGAAAGCTGTATGAACAGAAGCTTCAGCATGCATAGTATAATGCCCAGAGCCATGCTAAAACTCAGGACACAGAAGCCAACACTCACAATGTTCTCTTCTATGGCTACCTGGACATGGCGTGCAGGCTGGAATGAAGCACGCCAATAGGCGTTATAGACGAACAGGTAACCACCACACAAGAGTACTCCGGCACAATGCAAATTGCTTAACATATAGAAGAATAGAAAATATACAAAATGTGATTGATTGGCCCAACCGACACAACAATTGATCCAGGGACAATGATGATCCATTTTAATGACACAGCGACCACATCGACGACAATGATGCGCTCTTGGTGCCTTATAACCTTCACATTTTTTACAATATTGCATAAATTGAGCTTCCCTGTAGTGTAGAGGTCGCCACTTCAGTGGCAAGAAACCGGGTCCAGACATTACGGCCAAAACAAAGTTATACAAAGCCAAAAGATTGAGCAACAAGAATAGACCAAAATGTGCACTCGCCGTACCCGAAGTATCTCTGGGCCACCAACTCCAGGTAGTCAGCGTAATAGTTAGGGTAACACTTAAAGAAACAATAGGACCCCAATGTATAAAGCGTCTCAGATCGTTTTGATCTTCCATTGTGAGTAGATTTAAAGTTAAACAACAACAAATTATATATATAGATTTTAGTATGACAAGTCTATAAATGATTGTGACAGCTTGACAACTTGAATATATATTGTTTATATCAAAAAATACGTTACATTAAATACCTCATAATATTATAAATACATACATATATAAGCATTGTTATAATTGCCATTTAATAATATAGCGCAGACATTTGCCAAAGGCATTTATGTGTAATTAAACGTATACATTATGAAAATAATAACAATAATAAGCGTAAATACAATTGAAAATTTATAAAACTTTAAAGGTATTTCGCTATATTATGCACGCACTCACTACACTTTTCTGTTCTGTCATAAATTTTCTTTTAAGCCGCAAATGAAAAAAAAAGGAAAAATATTTTTTTCGAAATATAAAACAAATAAGAACTATATATATATGTATGTGGAGTATGCTCGACTAACAAATAGAATATAAATTGCATCGATTTTTTTTTATCAATTTTTAGGTTATAAAATAAAATATTAATCTCTAGCTATATAATAGAGAGAGGGAGAGAAAACCCAACACTTAATAATAATCAAAAATGTATATTTTTTAAATGTTATTGATTACATAAATTTACATCACTTTATTATACTTTTTTCGGGCCTCTGTTTTTTTTGGCCAATTCAAGTAGGGTATATATGCACATGCCACGGAGGAGGCAAAGTCTCAAATGCTCTTTATGGTGTTTGCTATTATTATTATTATTATTATTAAAAATTAATAGCAACATTTGGCGCATGGAATTTTATTGGAAACAAAGCGATGCCCGAAACTTCAATTGAATTTAAATTATGCCATAAATTGAATTGCATTTCATATGTACACACTGGTGTAAATGTATCAGTGTGAATATGGAATTTGTTGAAAATTTATGATGCTAGGATTTATAGTAAAAATAATGTACAAGCCATTTATTTACTAATGCTCTTTATGCTGTTAAAAACTTTAACTGAAATCTTAAAGTTTTCATTTATTTTTGTTGCTTAAATTAAATTCATATTATAACTTTATTATGAAATAAATTGCTTAATTAGTTTATGTGTGAAATAAATTTATATTAAAAAATTTGTGCACACAATTTAAGCTGTAAATAAAAGTTTTTGTTTGTTTTGGCATTTTTTTTTTTTTTTTTTGGCTACCGGTTACCGGTTATGGTTTACGGGTTACCTGCAATGCCCTAAACGCTTCCTTGTCACTTTTCTGCATGAATGCGCACCACACTTACTACAACAATTCCCTCTAACCACAGGGGCATGAGGGAGAAAAATATAGTATACTGCACAACAACAACAACAAAAAATAATATTTTTTGCAACACTCTTAATGAGTCTCTGGGCTGTGGGGGATTTGTGTTGTGAGTTGTGACTCTTGTTATCCTGCACTTTTGTTGCGGCCAACCGCCTAACAAGCTCTGTCATTTATTTATGTGCGACACTTGAGCCTAACAAGCGAAAGTGGCAACGCTGGACAGAGTATAGAGGACATAGGACATTGGACACAGGATACATTGTATGTGTGTATGGTATCCAAGGATAATGGGCATAAATAAAGCCAACAATGCAACGTGCTCAATTGCAATTTAAAATCGCAGCTTTGTCTTGACTCTGAATCTTTGTTACAAGTTGAAGTTTAAGCTCATACTAACATAAATATTACTCAATTACTTATACTATACTCTATTTGCCATCGAATTGCCTGCTGGCAAAGCAATCTATATTTTTCCGCAGCAGATTAGATTGGTATAAAATTGATTGAAACATAATTGCAAATTGATACAGCCGCCGACCGACCGACCGACCGCCAGACAAAAGAAAATTGCGCTAGCAAAAATAAGGGCGAAAAGCAATCTACAAATCAACAAAAAAAAAATAAAAACGAAAAACGAAAAATGAGAAAAAAACAAGAAAAAAAGAAACGAGAAAAAAAGGGAAAATGAAAAATCGAACAAAAACTTCAAAGGTAAAGACAATATAAAGCTAAAAGCTTTGCAGATGATTTTTATATGTAAATACGAGTACATATGCATGTACATATGTACATACGTATAAAGTACATATGTTATAGCATATTGTATTCGCGTATATAAAATATATATCTAATATATGAAATTGATGCCATAAGAGTCTATGACATTTGCTCAAAACACATAAATCATTTTTCCAGCTGCTGCTTTTCTTTTATATATTTCAAGTGCACTTAAATATAAATGCACTGGCGGCAGTCTTTTATTTTTCCTACTGGGGGGTTTGAATGGAAGTTTATTAAAACAGTTTATGTGGAAGTTTTTGTGGTAAGGGCGTGGCTTATACTGTATAAACTACACACACACACACACACTCACTCACACACACAAACTTCTTTACTTAATTTGAAAATTAAATTCCAACATTAAAACGCATAAATGACACTTAAGTCCTTGCAGACCCTTCGCTCTCTACTATTACTACCACTACTCCCTTTCTCTCTTTCTCTTTCTTTGTATGACTGAAGCGCGTTGTTTGTTTTTCTTATCAAAATGCCTGCGGCAGAGTGCTGGCAAACATACACACACACACCCACACACTCACACTCTCAAAACTATAGTTCACATATCCCTTAAGACAAACAACGCACAGAAAACGAGCTCATGCTGACGTTGCAGTTGAGTTGTAGGTCTGGGTGGGTGTAGATGTGTTTGGTGCCTTCACTGGCTGGCTGGCTGGCTGGCCAAGTGCATGCTTAAGAGTCAAGAGTGTAGAAAAATGCATAGCATACAAAGCGGCGTTGTGGCTGCGGCTAAGAAATAAAGAGAAACGAAAGCCTCAGACAGCCGAAGACGCTCATCTCAGCATAAGGCAAACATGGCAGCCAACCGAAGCAGTCAAGCATGCGGGCAGCCGGGCGGGCAGGCAGCTAACCGAAGGCATAGTATAAATTGCATTGCTGCCAGGGTTGCCACAAAAAACAGAATACGGGGTCCTCTAAACTATGAGCAAGAGGCGGCGAGGTGTATAAACGTTTTTGGTGTTTGACATACGACGTGCATTAGCAGCAAAGTCAAGGATTAGCGCCACTTGTCTTAAGAGCAGCCGCCATTGAGGCCTCAAGGCATAACTCAGAGCCAGGCCAAGTGGTTGCGAATCTAAACGAAAAAAAAAAAATGAAAATAGAGAATGAAAAGAAAGAGAAGCAGCAAAGGAATTACGCTTAAAAAACATTTCAATTTAACAGTTAACCAATTTGCATGCCACAGCCAAGGAAACTAAGAAAATTACTTCAGCTTAGCCCTGGCATGCAACTCAATAAAGAGCTAGAAAACACTCAGAAAAAAATAAAACGGGAAGCGGAAAATTATTATTAGAAATTCTATGCTTAAAGAGTTGCTTTAAAGGTTTTTTTTCTAAGTTATGGCTAGTGTATGGGATTATTAAAGGAAGAAACGACAACAAAAAAAGGGAGACGTAGAAAGAAAAAAAAATAGACAGCAAAACATGTAGAGCAAAGCGGAAAACGGAAAAGACGTCAAGGAAATGCCAAAGCTATCGCAAACGCGTTTCGCAATTTTTGAAGGATGTGTTAAGTCAAAAAATATGCAAATTTAACGCGCACACATACAAACATATATACATATGCATATACATATACATATATACACGCTGTGAACCACAGTTAGGTTGCGCACGGCCTGATAGAGTTAATACGCCAAAAGGTACAACCAGGACTATATGCTATATGGTACTATGTATATCTCTAGTCTCTCTGTATATAACTCTGTATATCTCTCAATCTATGAAGTGTATGTCGTATATATATAAATGTGAATGTGTGTGTGTGTGTGTGTATGGGTGGGTGCTGTACGTGTTATGCATACGAAAGTAGTGAAAATATCATCAATGGCAAAATATGAATATCTAAAAAGCATAACGAAAATGGAGCAAAAAAGTAAAAAATATAAAAAAAAATAACACAACCAAGCTACTGTCTCTGTCTGCCACCCTTGTCCAAGTACAAGTACATGGTCCATACACATATATCCACACATACACTTATATTTATATATATTCACCACCTTCGACTCGGCATATGAACTGCTAGTGCAAATGTCAATTTGAGGTTTTGCGCATTTTGAGTCGTGAACTCAGGAGCTCAATTTGATAGAAAGCATGAGAATTTTCAATATAATAAATATAATATTATTGTGGTAATGTTGTTGTTTTTGTTGTTGTTTTTTTCTCTCTCTTTTTATTTATTGCCGGACTGACCAAAACTATTTCGTAATAACTGAACAATTTAACTGATTTATGGTATATATGTGCGGGCATTGTCATCATACATATAATAATATTATATAGAAATGTTTGCTGTGTGAAGAATTTATTTATTGTATATGCTTTGTTGGCTGGAAAATTGATTTTCGAGCGCCAATTCGAACTGAAAATAAACAGAAAATACAAAAACAAAAATAAAGTTTATTTAATTTGAACACGCTGCGCTTTTTAACAACAAATGCCCAGGACACCATTTTAAAAAGTGTCTCAGGCTCAGTTGCTACATAAATTTTTTTTCTTCTTTTTTTTGGTGCAACTTGTGTTGTAAATTACATTTGAAGCACCAACTTGCACATAAATCTTTACCCAACGATGGACAGTGTAAAAAGGAATCCAGCTATGCAAACACAGCGCGCGACAAAAATTGTATCATTCGTGCATATACATACATACATATCTATCTATGCTTGTATTGGTGTTGCTTTTCCGGACACACACAAGACAAGTCCTAGTCTGCTCTTCTGGCCAACTTGAATTACGTACGCCACAAGTGAAGTAATGAGCAGCAATGTAACAGCTGCAACAGCATTCAAGCTCCAAATGAAAACAACAACAGACTTAAAGCAACAACACTAAGGAACACAACTAAAGAAAGTCGAGAATATTGCAAAGGGCGTAAGTGCGCAATGGCGACGGAAATAAATATTAATGCTTAAGGCAATATATAAATATAGTATATATACTATATTTTCCAAAAAAAATAAATAAAGCAAGTCTAACTAATAAATAAACATTGCCAAGAAGTGCCCGCATTTTAAGTATGTGCCAAACCAATATAAATATAAATATCTATTTTTTTTTTGATACCCTTAAAGAAAGGCTATTATCTTTATATTTGAAAATTCAGAAATATATATTTTAAAAAATTACTTCTCTTATGATAACTTGCATTTAAAAAATTTAAAAAAATATCTTTAAATTAGGATACAAATCAGAATAGTGTTCTCCTATTTTTTTATATTTATTTTAATTAATTTTTATTAACAGAAAATTGAATATATTATGTTTGTTGTATGAGAAAACTCTTCTTACTTTAACAATAATGCATGGAAGTTTATATGGATTAAGTTATTTTTTGATTATTAAACATATTATTACCGTTCATGATTCCTTGAAAACTTCACATTGCGAGAGCATCAAATCTTCGTTATTTGGCAGATTTTCTTATTCATTTTTTTCTTTTTGATTTTCTTCTTCTTTTTTTTGTTTCCACACCCTGGTAGTATAGTGTTACTTCTCTTCTTTTTCCAGCACTTGTCTCTAGCCAATTGGCTTGCATTGGCTGACTGATAAACGATGGCAAACAAATAAAAAATGCTTGGCAATTTATGTGGTCTGATAAAAAGTTTTATTTGCCAGCAGTTCACAGCGTAACACAGAACAATACCACTAAAAAAAAAAAATTCTCAAATAATACAAAAAAATCGCTTTAGTATTGTTAGAGTATCATTTGATATATAGTATAGTGTATTCTCAACGAGTTGAATAGTTACATACATATATATGGCCTGACAGATTTTTAATTGAATACACTTACATACAACATTGGTAATCTGGCCTTATAATATTAACAATATTATGCCCATAATGATGGATGAAAGCAACTTGTTTTATTTAATAATAAAAACTCTGTTGAAATTCAATTTATTTGCAGTTAGCAATCCATTATGAGTACCAACAAAAATACTATACTATATACAAAGAAAAAAAAATAATAATAAATAAATTTTACTTTGAGTTATTGGCATGAGTTTAAGTGTCCATTTTACGACAGGTTGAAATGGCTTTGTTTCATCTGGTTGGTTGGTTGGTTCGTTGGTTGTTCGGTTTGTCTATCTGTCTTTGGGTCTGTTGGTGTGTGTTGGCTGCCTGTCTGCTTGGCTGTTCTATTGTTGTCTGTGCCATTCTTAGAAGTTGAATTATTGAAATTGACTAGCAGCCAGCACTCAACAGCAGCTCCAGCATCAGTAACAACAACAACAACAACAACAAGAACACAGAACACATCGTTGCCATAGAGCATATAGATATGAAGGAGCAGCAGCAACAACAACAACAACTACAGCAACAACTATCAGATACCCAGCAAAAAAGAAAACAAAAAGAATAATTTTTTTCATAAAGTTTTTACATGATTAGCTATATGATTTAGTGGTTTGATTTCATTTAAACTTGATTAAATTATATAAACTATATTCAAAATGATAAGTTGGGTAAGAAAAGTTTGAAGAAAATTTCTATTTAACGACACATTTTCTGTTGAAACATTTCAATTACAGAAATAAGTCACATTTTGACAGAAAATAGGTATTGTTATTATTGGTATTATTGGGTAACTATAGAAAAACAGAGAAAGAAAAGAAATTAATCTAATTTTTTCCCATTGAAATCATATTTTAATAAGTTGAATCGAATATTCGTACTAAATTGCGCCCGATTTTTCTTAGTTTCTTCAAATCCTGTAATCGAAATTTAAAACAATTTATTTTATTATTATTCTTAAAAAATCGTAGTCGATCATTGCTAGAGCGAAGGACTCGGCTATATTGTCTCTTGTTGCTGTTTAAAAAAAAAGTAGCATAACTTACAGCGCCAGCTGTATGCTTATTGTGCGTATGACCAATATATACATATAATATACCCTTGTTTCACCTATATTTTCAATGATAAAAGGGTATTACAAGAGCATTTTCAATCGAATTTAGTTCCATACTTGTTGTTATTGCAATTTGTTGTTGCTGTGTGCGTCTGTTGTTGTTGCCGCTGCAGTTATAGTTGTAGCTGTATTTTTGTATTTGTGGCAGGTGTGTTGTATGCAGCATTTGAGATGCCAAGCTAAATGAACTGCAAGTCAAACTAGTTAAGTGCGGCTGCCAGACAAGCTCAGTTGAATTGTAAGCCAAGCTAAGGCAAGCCAACAAAGCAAACGAAAATCTAGAAAATGGAAACTCGTTTAAAATTACTTAAAGCCAAGCCAAGTAAGCCAAATTGAAAGGCAGGCCCAAAGGCGATGCAGAGACATGCAAAATAAAAAAAAAAGAAAATGAAAGCGTAAGTGGCGCATGCTTACTACTAACAGCATAGAATAGAGACCAAAATAACAACAACAACAACAATAAGAGCAGCAACAACAATAACAATGTGGCAGCCAAATGGGGGCATGCCACATTTAAACACATGCACACAGTGTAAGCAAATCTTGTACTTGTATTCATACATACTACATACGTCTGTCCTAGCTATTGGAGCATGTCGAGCAACACCAATGAGCTTGTTCCAATATCTCTCTCTCTCTCCTCTCCTTTCAACAACAAAGCTCATCACCCATTTTCTATATGGAATATTTCCATCCTTCAGGCGTCCTATCGTTGTCGCCATCATCATGCTCTTCCTCATCGACATTGTCGTCGTCGTCGGCGTCGTCGTCGTCGGCGTCATCGTCGTCGTCGTCGTTGTCGTCATCTTTTCAGAGTGCTTAAGGGCTGCATAAAAGCATTTATTATTAGATTTTATTCAATTTTCTATTCACTTACGTTATGAAAATGTGGCGCTAAGTCCCGCTTTCTCTCTGTTTCTCCCACCATTCATCCGGTTTGCTCTTGCTGTTGTTCTTGTTTTTGTTGTTGCTTATCCCTGTTTGTACTTAATTCACAGCGGTAAATAAAAATCAATTCCTGCTTTCTCTTCTTTGTTTATTTATTTTCAATTTTTTTTTGTCTTGTGTTGCAACGCTGCTGCTGCTGTTGAAACGAGAGCAATCACATAATTTTATTTGCATAAAAGTCAATTGATTTCCAGCGCAATGAAACAATTTTAATACTCTCTTTACTCACTCTTCAGTCACTCTCGCTCTCTCACTGATCTCGGTAGTAGTTTAATAAAATGGTTGCCTGTCCATGTATATTTAGTAGTCAGTGTGTTGCATGCTGCACAAGTCTTTAGATTTGCATCACTTTTTGGCTCACAGCATTTCACACACTTGGCCAGCTACTGACGCCGCTTTGGCGCACGCCCACTAAACAAAGTTTCTTGCTTCTTTATTTTGGCCAGGAACATACAGAAAAAAAAACCGAAAAAAGCTAAAGGCGACAGCCATAAACTGTAATCAAAAGCTATTATATCTGCTTGGCGTTGCTACCCACTCTCGGTCATAGTAGTATAAGCAACCTAACCTATACGTAACCACCATCGACTCATACTCTCATATCTATCTCATTCTGTTTCTTGGCAACATTTTTCCAAATAAATTTCGCCAAATTCAATGGAAATTGTTTGCCAAAAAATCACAAGCTTCCGCCATTCCAGTTTCCCTCTTATTATTATTATATTCCCCATATAAACATAAAAAAAATTTGTAAAAGGGTATAATAAAGCTGTGCAAGTACATACTACTACAAGTACATATCTGTATGGTCGATCTAACTATCCATTTGTATATGTATATGTCTCACTGTCTGTCTAACTGTCAGTCTGTCTGTCAGTTTGGTTATCGAGTTTCTTTCTCTCACTGACTGTCTCTATTTTTGGAACTGACTTTGGTTTAAAGAGCTGCAACATATATAATAAATACATATATATCAATTTTCTTTTTTTTATTATTTATATATTTTGTATACCTATTTATAAATAAATAGTATCATATGCTAAAAATGTTTTTTATTTTTTATTTATATTTTTACACTTGTTTATGTCGTTTTGTCTATTGGCATATTTTTCCCTAGAGCAACATTGTTATTCAATTTACGCGCTTCAATTGTGAATTTTAATAATTGAAAACATTGTCACTTATTTTTTTTATATATATTTAATTGTATTTATTATAAAAAATATTTATAAAAAGGACGATGAATTTTTACCAACAAATTTTACAGATTTTTTTTTTGTTTTTAGGTTAGATTGAAATTAATAGCTAAAAAGTTATAAATTAAATAAAAAATATTCGTTGATAGAGTTATTTTAAAGCCATTATTTGTTTTATATATGGAGAAAATATTTTAATGACTTTGCAATTTTAATGACTAATGTTTATAATAATATTATTATTATTTCACATCCAAAAGCTTAATAATTCATTACACAATGTGACAAAGACATGGCCAAAAGCATTTTGAGATAAATGTGTTAGTCTATAGTATATTTTATATAACATTTTTGGCGACCAAGGAACGACTGCACACGTAGTATAAAATGTATATATATACTATAAGTAAGTAGTATATATTAAGACATAAATATTAGACGTAGACAGGAAGAGAGAGAACAGTAGGGAGAGAGAGAACGAGTAACTGCTACAAGAGAAACATATTGTAAGTGAATATTCTTAGAGCACTTGCATATGATGAGCTACTACTACTTCTACCAGCAAGAGTTAAGACCAGAGACCGAGAGGATGAGAGAGTTAGGGAATCGTTGAGTAAAAGATTGAGGTTGAACATTTGCCAGAAATTACAGTTATTACTGCAGACAGTCGCCCGGCAAATGTCCTTAGATATACATACATACATTCAGCCGCTCTCCATATACCGCTTCTTAGCCATAAAGCAAGACGCATTGGAAATTTAATTCAATTGCCAGGCGGCATGCACATAAATTCTGCACTTTATTGCATCCGCAGTACACACATATACATACGTAATAATATGTGTGCGTGTGTGTGTGTGGTTGGCCATTTGCCTTGACTGTGCAATTTTTAATGAGCCAACAGAAAATTTGTTTTATTACTTTGATTTTTGTTGAGGGTGTGGCCAAAGCACGGCGCGACGTTGCATCATCAATTTTCATTTCAAACTTTTACCAGTTTCCAGTCGCTAACTTTGTGCTCTATATTACACACATCAGTGCTGTTGTTCAAATAAAACATAAGCTAAAAAAAAGAAACAAACAATTTGAAATAATTTATTTTTAAATAAGCAAACAATTGAAAAAAGAAAAAAAATGTTCCTACGCGACAAAGTAAAATCTCAATCAAAATTCGTATCTTTACTCTCCACTTTATACTTTTCAAAGGAAACAAGTGGGGTTCAAGCTCTTACCGTTTAGGCTGTGCGTCACGTCAGAACAAATGACTTGATTTTTTTATTAGATTAAAATCAGAATTAAAATTCTGATTTTAATCTAGAATTAGAATAATTTTCTCATTTTCTTCAATAATCGTATTATCAATGATTTAATTTAACTAAATCGAACTTTGGCAGCACTATTTTAATTTTATTTCTGCCAAAAAATAGCTCAAATGGCATTACAATTGCATACACAAACATATATATATACAGAGCCGTGTAATAAGAGTTGACAACAAGTACAGCACCGGAAGTCAAGTGCGTTAGCGACATCCGGTTGAGTTGTACGTCGCTGTTTTTTTTTCTTTCTTTTTTTTTTGCCTTTGGGCTCCAGTTGCTAGAGCATTCATATCCTACGCTTCAGAGGACTTGTTCTTCTTCTCTGATTTTTGTCTGATTTTCTATATTTTTTTTCTATCTTGTTTTTTTTTTTTTGTTTTGCGAGAGTTAATTTTTGAGTAGCTGGCTGGGCGCTGTGCTCTCTGATTTCCTTAATACAATATCCAACAGTGTGCCAACGAGTCCTTAATGTCCACAGCGATAGCTCAGCAGAGCTATCTTTCCCATTTGAAAGAGCTTAAAGTGGGGCGCTTAGTCTAAGTCTTGCTGGCAAAACGAAGCGAAATATCATTGCAGCGCAGCTCGCAATTAGACTTAAATGCATAGGGCCGTGCAGACAAGACCTGGGCCCAGTCAACGCTTAGACAAACAAGAGGCCAGACTAAAAAGATAAAAAAAAAAATGAAAAAAAACACACACACGCGAGCTAAAAGCATTTACGCAGCAGAGCACAAGAATAAAAAAATAAAAAAAAATGGAAACCGAAAAGACCAAGAACGAACGTTATATACGCTATAAATGATAAAGACCAGCATCCATTAAATGGCAGGAAGAGTTAGCAAATGAATTGTTTGCCTTTCGTATGTATTTGACACATTCAATAGGACGTCAATAGGACTCGCTAAACAAATGCTAGTGTATGCTCAGGTACAACAAAAAAAGGCCAAAAGGTACTAATAAATTGTTGTTGTTTTTTCTCATATTACACATGCAGAGGTTGTTGCTTTTCTTGGCCGCCACCAATGCAGGTCATTTCGCAAATGGGTCAACAAACGAGCTCCTAATAGAGGGGCGTGTTGCTTGTAAAGGTACGGCGCGGTCGTGCGGGTCAACCGCAATCACTGCAGGCAATTTTGCAATTGAAAAAATAAAAAAAGGAAAGGAAAACCTGTCTCGAGCTGTAATTTAATTTATGAACTCTCACAAAATTAACTGCATTTTGCAATGGCTAATTAAATGTTGTTGCCATAAATCGAAGGGTCGCCCACCTTTTTGTTGGCCTTTGGACAACTTAACAGACAGAAGGCAACAATAACCATTTAGATGAATGGTCTAAGTGTCATTAAGCTTGCACACTTTGGTGGCTGCCTGTTTATGCAACTTGTCAACCCCGTTTGTTGCAACAGAATCTATTTTTTTTATTTTAGCACGAAAGGCTCAAGAGCTATAGTATCTTGAAGCATAATGAACACTTGACTTCTTTGGCTTTTGTGGGGTTTGCTTTGCTTATCCCAGCATAGTCGAAAGTCGAAAGTCCTGAAACTCTTGCAACTCTTTTTTAACTTTTGCACTAAGTTGAGAGTGAAAGATAACACAAAAAATATAAAAGAAAAAAAAAATGAAAGCAGTTTGAACGATTTTGAAGTTGGGGGCTTTTGTCAGCTAAAATTGATTTAGCCATTTAAATGCTAACGAAAAAAAATCTAAATCTAGCTAAAGTTGCTGGCTTTCAGTAAAGTAATGTTTTCCATTCAACTTAAGTAAATTACACGCTCATGTAATTTCTTTAAATTACACAATATTACCAATTTGTCGGTTGGTCTAGATCTTTTAGAGCACGCTCTCTCTCTTTTTTATACGTTACGTGGCAAACTATTTTAATTTAAATTCTTTTCATATTATATTTAAGAAAATGTGGCTAGGCAAATGCCAGCCAGTAGGCAGCCTTAAAAGGCATTTGCTACCTTTTTGTTTGTCCTGTCTGTGAACGTGTGTCTGTATGTGTGTAAGCTTCTTAGTAAACGCTATTGCCATATTTAACTTTTAACGTTTCAACGCCTTATGTGAGAGTAGATCCTGGTAAGCACAGGAAAGGGGCAGCAACATAGCCCAGTCTAGCCCCGAAGCCTAGCCATTACCTTGTGATATCACATACATATCTTACTTAACGTGACTGCAAGACTTTTTTCATTAGGATAAGTCTATTTTATGCCGCACACTCTCACTCACACACACACACACACACGCACACATAAGCACAGTTGGAAGTTTTCAGGGTTTGGGGTTGTTTCTCTTTTATTTTTATTTTTTTGGTGCTTTTGCTACTTTTCTTGTTGCCTTTTGCCAAAATGTTTATTTGGTTTCTTATGTTATTTATTTTATGGCACCTTTTGCCATACTTTATTTTTCTGCTACTTATTTGGATGCTTACGGCTACAGTCATATAGCTCTAGCTACTATATAGCTATGGCGTCACAAAGATGGCTGCTGCTGTTGCTGCCGCCTCATCGATATAACAATATCCTTTTGATGTCATTTCCGCTTATGGCTTATTTTCAAAATGGCAGGTGTAAAGGTAATCGTTGATTGTAAGTGCCTGCCAAGCCAAAACGCCAGGATTTCTCACAGTGTGTATGTCTATGTGTGTGTTAGATACATGTGTATGTCTTAGAGTTTATTTAGCTTTTATGTCAATTCTCAATTATATTTCAATCATTTTTATTACATCAGCTAATGCCCAAAGAAGATTACATTCTATCATAAATAAGTTATAAATTTAATTGGAAAAGCCGCAGTAGCTGCTGCTGCTGTTGTTGCTGTCGATGACATGGCCACTTCTAACTCATCCTACTTATGTTTTATATACTTTATATATGTACCTTTATATACTACTATTTTACCCAATCAGTATAGCCATTGTTCGATGGCTGCAGTTGGCCCTTCATTTCCGTTTGGTTTAATTAGTTGCTTAATAATTTGCATTCGAACTGGCCTATTTGATTGGCTGACGGGCTGACTGACTAAATGACAACATGAGCACACACCTCAAGTGACAGGGCTCAATACAATTTTATGCCTGCCATATGAACATACGAACATACGAACATTTGATATCAATTTATATGGGGTACGCGTGGCATGCGTCGAAAACAATGCCAATCAAGTTGACCAGGCCTATTCAGGTTAATTTCCACATGGAATAGATTTTCACAAGTGCGTCAATCGTTTTCGTTCAATGAAAATTGGCTAAGCTGACAACTAACATTGAGTGTCGGCATAGAGTATACACACTATTTTTTGGGGAGGGAAGGAAAAAGGTAGATTACGCATACGCACAATTAGCCGCAGCAAATGCGACAATTTCGCAATTATACATAACATATGTTACTACAATATAGCAGACCAGGCTGTATACACTACTCACGGATTCAGCTGCAGTCGCAAAAAGAAATTGCAATTAAGAATTGTTAATTAGCATATAAATTGAGGCAGCTACAGTACGTGGATAGTATCTGTAACTGACTTTAACACCAGAAAGGCAACAAAAATTCAATATGAATATCAAAAACAAGAATCAAAATGATTAAATATTTTTTTAATAACAATGGAAAATACTATACATTAATTAATGATTATTTGATTTAAAAAAAAATAAATAAAAAAAATTATTTCTTATTTTTTTTTTGCTCATTAAATAATCATTTAAGCAGAGTTATAAATGTTATTCAACTCAGGTCATATGTGTATATCAAATTCCTGTCACGAATTCTTTATTTATATTAAAACAAAACAATTTTCATAATTATTTATCAACATAGTAATTAAATTTGAGCTTTATCTCAGTTATAATGAGAATTAAATCAAATATTAATAATCAATTAATTTGGTTATACAGAATTTGTTTTAATCTTTGCCGCAGGTACCAACAATATAATTATCTAAGTTTAGGTTTATTCCTAAGCCTATTATACTCCAATTATATACAATATTTGAAGATCGAAGCGAACATTAATGCATTATCTTTAATGAGTCACAGATGTATCAGGCACTATTATGTAAAAACTAAATAAATAAATCATTAACGTACAATTCAAAAATAAAATAAAGTATTAATAATAATAGTTGAGAGTCTCGGTATTTAAATTGAGTGTATTTATGTTTATTCAGATACTTAAACACTTGAGCCGGTTATTGATTCCACTCAAAAGTCAAATAAATTTTTAATATAAAAATGCGCTAAAGCAGCACTTTTGA
The DNA here is from genome assembly GCA_037040065.1 of Dettopsomyia nigrovittata. Lineage (NCBI taxonomy): Eukaryota > Metazoa > Arthropoda > Insecta > Diptera > Drosophilidae > Dettopsomyia > Dettopsomyia nigrovittata. The sequence goes on from JBANCX010000061.1 coordinate 26,259, forward strand.
TAATAAAGCAAATATATACATATATACTATGTATATATAAATGATATATATTATATACCAATATATGCCACATGGATTAAATCTTAATTCTCGAGAGTCTTATAGTGTTAAGCAGGCTCAGGCAACGATGGCAAGGAGTTAAATAAATACATGTGTAGCATACTTTTTGGCGCAGCTGCGCGTTACCAAGGTGCTGATTGCAATTACTTGTATGCGACGACAGCAAGCAATGAAAGGGAATGTAAGAGTTTGCTATCGTAGGTGGGACACTTAGTCGTCTCATTCACGTGTGGCGTGTGGCATGTGGGTGTAGGCCGCTTGTTTACCGCCAACCACATCAGCTGCGGCAAACACATGAAGCATAGCAACCGGCAGCACCTACAACACCGGTAACAACTCCACCCACTTGAGTCGTGTCGAGTCGAACTGAGTCGGAGGAGGAACCACGAAGGAACCACCCATTAGCTACCGAAAGCAACAGGCAATAATGCCGTCGTGGTGACTGGTCGGGTCAAATTGCGTGACTGTGCAACTGTAGCCGTGGATATAATAAAAGTAATTAACAAGTGTTTGCTCTGCATGATGCGGAATTTCTGGCACGGATAATCAACAATGTCTGGCATATGTCAGAGTGTACTGAACTCCACACATACACACACACACATACTGAGTTCTGGCCAAGATCAGACACCTGCCTGCTGTGTGGCAAATAACAGAAATTAAAAAAAAAAACAAAACGTATAAGAAAAGTGCCACTGAAAATCTAATAAAAATTTTGCCGAGCAACAAGAAGAGGAGTCAAAAAAAACAGGAGCCAAACACTTGAAAATCTCTCGACAAATACTTTTGACAGCTCAGGATATTTGATGCTAAGAAACAAAACGTAAATTGAAAAGTTTTGCACTTAATACGACTGAGTGTCCATATACGCATCTGTATATCTGTGTGATTGAAATATCCTGTGTGTGTGAGTATGCTGATGGCTGGATACTTTGGCAGCTCTGTGCTGTGAAATCAATTTGTGTGCATTTATTGAAAATTGAATTTCCAATGAGTATCCACGCGTGCACACATGTTGCTCATATGATTGAATTTTTTTTTTGTTGTATATTTTGTTTTTCCTTTTTTTTTTTTTGATATTGTTGCATATGTTTTTGTTGTTGGTGTGTTGCCGTTGAAGTGTTGAAATGATTGTTCAGATTGCGCAGATTTTCCCATAGAGGTGCTTGAAATGAGAGAGAGAGCAGCAGCAAAGAGCGCAAGGGGGCACGTAAAGTGCATTCCGGTATGTAACTGATTGAGCTGCAGCTGTACTTTCCGTACAGACAGTTCTAAGTTTAATGTAAATATGTACTATGAGCAGCAGCATCATCATCAGCATCACCATCAGCATCATAATCATCATAGATTGCGACAGGTGTACAAAATATGACACACAAATTAAATTGAATTGCCAATTTTTGTATTTCAATTAAAACTGACAAAATGTGTATTCACATGAGATGAGTTGAACAACTGTTGGCAATTTTATGTTTATCAAAGAATGAAAAAAATGGGATTTGTTGGATTTGTTCAAGTAATTGCTCTTAAAATAAGAGTTGAATCTAACAAATGATCGACAAAAAAGATACCATAAGAACCAGAGACATAAGTCTTTTATTGAATTGAACTTTTCTTGCTTAATTTTTCATCTTGAGTGTGAACTTGTTGAGTGTTTATCTCTTACACGAGCTGTATTCAGTCAAAATATATTTTTTGGAATTTTTGTAAATTTAAATTTAACTATTATTTGAAGGAAACATTTCATACATTTTTAATTAAACTGGTATACTCCAGCAGGATCTTTAAGTCTACTCTTATTTTTTGAGTTCAAAACAAACCATTAAAGAGCATGTCATATTTATTAAGAGCATTTATTTAGTCCTGACTGTTGTTGATCTCTCTAACTCTCACACTCTCTCAATTGTTTAAAGGAGAGATCACCCTCTCAGCTAATTCACTTCCGAATGTGCACACCATATAAATAAAGTACATAGTATATAACCTTAATTTATAACTTCCGCTGTCTCATACAAGCATTTATCAAACCCTTTCTCAGCAATTTTCTTTCAGCTTTTTTTTTTTTTTGCTTACAGGGTGTAAAAAGCACAATCAACACGACAACAACGACATGTTGTTGTATTACTGAATGTACTCGGTGTTGTAGTCGCTATGCTGTCGTTTGTTGCTGTTGCTGTTACTGTTCACACAGCAGCCACAACGTATAAACTTGAAAACGGTTACTAGGTCAGTAACATTCGGCAAAATGGTTACGCTCTCCAACGCTCTCTCTTGAGCGCTCTCTTAAAACAGGATTTTGCAGAACTCTTATGCTTAAAATGTACGCACACTGAGAGCATGCAACACATTTTTAGTACACTGAGAGCGGCTACCAATGAGAAAGAGCAAATTGTGGCGTTCAGAAAAGTTGTAGCTTTGTCGCCGTACGCTGGCTGGTAGCCAAATCGGTTCGTGGATGCTGCACGACAGATTCAGTAATCAGTCGTGCGCGCGTCAAACAGGACGACAGCGGTGTGTTAACATTTTGTTTGCCTATTGGCCGTACTATAATACGGATGATACCACGGAGTGTGTGAAAGAGCGCGACGAGTATGCCGAATGAGGCTGCCGAAAAATCTTAAATCTCATCGTTCTTTAACAGCAGCCTCGAGTGATAAAAGGCGGTACGCTTACGCGTTTTAGTGTTTTGGGCCTTTTTTTGTTGGCCTTTTCTTTTTCGTCAGTACGTGATGATAAAGCAACGGCTATAATTTTTTAAATTGCGCCAACTTATGCAAATTTTCTGCCAAAGTCGCTTAAATGGCAATTTGCGAATAATTCGCGAGCTTAGAATGTACGCAGGCCACAAATAAAGCTTTATAATTCATTATATGTGAACAACAACAAATACAACAACTATTATAATAAAAATAATAATAATAATAATACGAAGAAAACTAAGACAAAACAGCTAAAAAAAATATAATAAAATAAATACAACTACAAATACAACAACATCCAAATGAAAAGAACGTTAGCCGGCAGTACGCTCCGTAAGTTTTCATTCACATACTACTACTACATTGACAGTGAGTAAATCAGTCTCCCTACTTCTGGGCCAGTGTTGCCAACTATTGAAAATCAAAGAATATCTTACAGAATACAGCTGATTAAGTTTTTACATAAGCATTGGCTTAGAGTATTTGATTACATAATTTTTATGAAAATATTCAATATATCTACTTAGTAAATTAAAATTAGAAATACCATGAATTATACTAAGCTTTAAAAACTGACGACTAAAGCTTGAATTCGAAACAATTTTCTCAATCGATAATTGATAAGTGATAAGTAATATATTTTGAATATAATACTAAAATTTGATGGGAAAAAAAGCCAAAATTTCTTAACAAACATTTAGCTCACAAAACTCAATTCAAAAAGAAAGCTAATTTTGGCAACTCTGGCTCTGGCCAGCCGAGGCCAGGCTTTTTATATATTGATGAGCATTAGCAAAGGAATTTGTGCTCATTATTTGTGATTTTTTTTTGTTCCTTTTATTTTTTTTCGTTTTTCTTTTTTCTCCGGTTGTTTTTGTTCTTTTGGTTGGTTTGCTTCCGTTTGCAAATGGAAATTGCAAGCAAAATAATATTATAAGAGCATAGTGAATTTTATCAAGTTTAGTTTAAGAGCAGCTTAAGCCATCACTGAAACATTCTGTTATTTATGAGAGTAATTTAAAAAGCACAAATAATTTGTATACAAAATTAAAGAGAAGCAATTATTGCTTACTGAAGATAAATACCAAGAATATAAATATTTGTTCTTATACGTATGTATGTATATACTATAAAGGAAAAAGTATCAATTTGAATTGCATAGAAATTGTGTTCTGTTTTCCTTCCTGCTTCCATATGCTTTTATTTTCTGGGCTATATATTATGTTGTCGAAAGGGCCTAAAAGGCAAAAAGTTTGTTATTTTTTTTGCCTCCCTCCCATACTAATCACATCATTAAAATGCTAATTAGTTGGCTTACATATCGTTATCATTTGCGGTCTAATAATTTTCCTTACACATTTTTATCACGCAACATGTTCTAGCTAAATGCCCTGACAACGATATCTTTTTTTATAGTATATATATGTACATAAATATTTTTTCTTTTTTTGTGTGTTGTTGATGTTATTGTTATTGTTGTTAGGTGAGTTTCACACATTTTTTCCACGTGTTTTGTAGATTTTTTTTCCGTTTTTTTTCATTTGCACGTTGCGCAGATTTAAGGGCCAACAATTGCCTGTTAGCTGATTTCTATCAGTTGCTGTGCATAAAATACTGCCATCTAAGTGAGGGTATTACAAAAGGTCTATTGATGCTGCCACAGCTGGCGCCAGTTCTGAATGAAAAGCTGAAGAGCATGGAAAATTGAATAAAAAAGTTAGTGAGAGAAAAAAAATGGAATAAAAAGTGTAAAGTAATTAGCAAGTAGCTAGAAAATAATTATTTAATTAACAAAAGTGGCGCTTAAAAGGCAACTATGAAGCTAGACTTTAGCTATACTACTTAAAATTCTGCTATACTAACCATTCACTCGTTTCATTTATCTAAATGTGTGTGTGTCTATACGTGTGAGGGTTATAGCCACGTTTCTTTCATTTTTTTTTTTTTTGTTGGCTGTGTGAACCTATAAATAGTAGTAGGCCCCTTTTAGACAGGCACGAAACAGGCCAAGCACACTTAAATGTCCGTGACGTGCAACTTTAGGCTTCTAATTTAAATTTAATTAAGTGGGATCACTTGGCCAAGCCATCGGCAGTAGCATCAGCAGGAGCATCAACATCAGCATCAGCCATGCCATTGAGCTTTCATTTTAGGTTAGTTTTTGGCCATGGTCATTATATAATGAATAAAGTTCCAAGTGCCTTCAAAATGGCCATGGCTAGACTAAAGACTTATGAATATTAAGCGCCTGTTAATCTATTTGCCAAATGCGCTAACTAATGCCACCATCCATCCCCCTACTGATTCATCTCCGTTTATCCTTTAACAGCACGAGCTGATGAGTAAGCCAATTTAAGGACTTGTCTATGCCAAAGGCATGACGCCTTTTTATGACCATCTCAACAACCAAAACTTAACTGGGCTACAAATTTTTGTACTCTAAAAGTTTTATGTAAAAAGTCTCGCCTAATATACAACTAATGAATAGATGAGAGACCATTATAACCATAGTTTGTGATTATAACAGTTTACGATTATATCTCAAATTACTTTTGAAAGCTAGTTTTATTATCTAAAAACGTATTTAAATAATTAAGAAAGCATCTATTAACAACATATAGCAAATTTTCCTTTGGGAAATATCAAAGAACTTTATATTTTCATAGATTTGCACGGAGTTTCGAATTACTTAAACAAATTGAAATCATTTATTTTTAAGCACCAGGAAATAAATCTTTAAATTAAGAAAATAATCGATTTCAATTTAAAAGTCAAATGGACTCTTTAAGCTACTTAAATCTGTACATTCTTTTGCATCCTACACACATTTATCCTTTTTTAAGGAGTATGGAGTCATAAAAAAAAAATAACAACACCCAAAATATTATCATCTTTACAATTTATTATATATTTATGTTTTTTTTTTTTTTTTTGATAACCCAAAAAAGCTGAAATAAGCCGCTTAAAAAGCAATTGAAAAAATTTTAATATAACATCAAACTACCACGAATCTGCATATAAATGCATATATTCGTATATATAAAGTCGTTAAAATTATTATTTCCCCAAAAAAAAAAAATAAAATAAAACAAAAAAGCGGAAAACCCAAATGAAATTCCTATGAATAACTGAATTGAAAGGGAAACATTCATCAAATAAGCCAAATGAGAAATTGGCGAAATTGTTATTAAAGTTGGCGCCACACACACACAGATGCAGAGAGGTAGACAGACAGGTGCTTGCATCACATGCATATAAATTGCCAGATCTGCTTTTTAAATAATTAACAAGCAAACATATTAAAAAAAATATATATAAAAAAGGGTAAAAAATAAATAACAAAAAAACAAAAGACATTTAAAATAAGCGCAAAATCAGCAGAAAAACAGTCAGCGAAGCGAAAGGATAACAACCAGCTAGCAACATAGGGCAGACAGGACATGGCAACAATAAGGCAACAACTTGCTCGCACAGTGACACACTAACAATCGCATAAAAAACAACAACAATAGCACACCTGTGCACATTGGCAGAC
>JBANCX010000061.1:32652-44085 GCA_037040065.1 Dettopsomyia nigrovittata
CAGGCTGCCAGGCTGGCACACCTGAGGCAAGGGTTCTATGTGTACTAAGGGCTGTAGTAGATAGGCAAGCGAGAGTCAGAGAGAGAGAGAGAGAGAGAGAGTGTGAGAGAGTCTACTCGTATGTACATATTTACATACAGTTCACTGAGCACACACTCGCATACATACATAGTATGTATGTATGTACATACATACATCAGTCGCGACTACAAAGTTGGTCAGGATTTTTTTGGGGTGGAGGTACAGGGGCTGGCAGGCTCATAAATGTGAACATCAGAGGAAAGTGAATGGAACGTTTTTCCAAGTTGGCTCATTGTTCAAGGTGCAAAAGACACGTGCAAGTCAACGCGTGAATGCGAACCTGTGCAACAGACTGTAACTCTCTATAGCTCTATAGGTGTGAATCACTCTCTCTCTGTGTGTATGTGTGTGAGCGCAAATTTGTTGACAGCTCAAATAGAAAACATTTAAATTAAGCATCTTTAAAATCTAAGCAAAATGCCGATGACAAACAAAACGAAAGCATTAAATTTAGGCCTAAGCAACCTAAATAATAAACAAAAAGCAAAGCAACACCTTCCATATACACTTAAAATATAAGGTTCAATGACTCTGTGAATAAGCAAAAAATTGTATCAATAGTCAAGAAAATAAAGTCAAGTTTATTTTAGAAGTTAAAGAATTTATTATATTTAAAAATTCCATGTATGAAACGCAGATGAGTTTAAATTTAAATTATTAAATAATTAGTGTCGGAAGCTATTTTCAATAAATATTTATTTAAATAAGAATCCAAACTTATTTCAAAATATTTATTTTAGGAGTACTAAGTAGTTATTGTAATAGAGTATTTCATGGTCGAATTCATGCCAACAATAGTTTAATTGGTTTAATTTTTGAATAGAACTATTTATAAATTTATTATTGCCATTGTGATTCATTCATTCATTTATTTAGATTTTTATCAAAATAATTCATTAATATAACAAGTATTACAATTATAATACATAATATACATAAAAACATTTAATTATGTTTGTTTATTGTATGTATTTACAGGTAAACCTATAAATGTCAATCAATTTATTAAATGAAGCATAAAAATAAAAAGCGTTCTATAGAAATGTTAAAATAATAACAACAAAGCCGCACAAATATATATATATATATATATATATATATATATATAATAACAATAATGCAAATAATGTCACATTAAGTGCAACAAATTGTTCAAAATGCCGTCAATGGCAAGCAAAAACATTAAATAAATAAACAAAACTTGAAAATAAATTAACAACACTACAACTACAAATACGCAAAAATAACAACAACAAAAGCGACAACAGCAACAACAAGAGCTGCATAGCTTAACAACTGCCACAAAATGCAATTTGGCTTTAAGTATTTTAGCTGGCTTTGCCAGTGCATTTTATTATGGCTAACATGGAGCAAAGCCATTGCACAGCCATCATTAACCGAGAAAATTCCATTAGGTAAGTAGAAACGTAGTACCGGAACCTAAAAACCTGATGCAGTTGGCAGTCATGTTTTAGCTGTCGACAAAATGCTGCTCCAGTTTGCTGCCAGCAACAAGCCCCAGCCCACTCAGTTATGTGCTTCCTATGCGGCAAACATGCTACGTATTAAGTTCCTTTTGGGACGCGGCTGTTGAATTGGTACAAATCCTGCAGTTAGCACAAGTGAAATGGGCTTCAATAGTACACAATATATATATATATATATATATATATACAAGTATATATATATGGAGCAAGGACCTTGCAATCATTGAAATGGTGTTCGACTTTTGGGCCAGTTTCATTTTAGCCTCCTTTTTTTTTGGTCACTTTGAAAACTGAAACGGCACGCTTATTAACTTGCTGAAATTGCCCACCAAAGCAGCAGCAGCAGCAGCTACACCAGCAATATCAAAAACAACAACATTAGCTCAAGAAGCGTTTCAAGTTTTTTTTTCGTTTTCGTTTTCTCAAGTAAAAACTCAAATAAAATTCGAGCGCAAAAGCAATTACAAAGTTTAAAGTGCCTTTGCTTTGAACCTAATTGACAATTTTGTTCGCTGCTGACAGCAGCTACTACAATACCAGCTTGGAGAGCAACAGCAGCTACTACAACAACATCATCAGAAGCAGCTAAAAGAATATAAACTTTTTTGTTGTTGTTGTTTAACATTTACTACTTTTTTATAAAAATTTTTTTGCATATCTGGCGACAGGTGCCATCTTCGAGCAGGGTACAGATGAAGTGCAATCAGCGTTTAAGTATGCAATGCTTAATCACAATTTAAATGTCTCGTCTCGTCGCTTCGAGCTACAAGCTTATGTGGATGTCATCAATACGGCGGATGCATTCAAATTGTCACGACTAAGTAAGTATATTGTTAAAAGCATGAACTTAATACCCTTTTACAATAAATAATAGATTATTTAGCAAGGCAGCCGAAGGAGTTTCCCAAAACAATAGCTTTCATTCTACACAATGAAATTATTCAATACAATAGCCATAGTTAACAGACTAATTTTACCTCATTATCATTATTATCAGCACAACATTTCAGCATAGTTCAATTCCCTTTTGACACCCTATAAAAAATAAGACGAAAAAAAAAAATGAAAGAAAAAAAGAAAAAGCGATTTCACTCAGCATTATTTTTCATTTATTATTCTTCTTTCTTGTTTTTGCTATTTCTATTTCCATTTCCATCTTTTTTTTTACTCTCTTCCAACAGTCTGTAATCAATTCTCACGCGGTGTTTATTCAATGTTGGGCGCCGTGTCGCCAGACTCCTTCGATACCCTACACTCCTATTCGAATACATTTCAGATGCCTTTTGTGACGCCCTGGTTTCCAGAGAAGGTAAGTGAGATAGTGTAGTAGTATTAGTATTAGAGTGTTTGTTAAAGCCTAATAAATATTAAAGCTCACCAGTCATGGCAAGTTAGTTGGCTATTTAAATATGAAATATTAATCATACGCAATGTTGACTTTCAAAATAAATTGTTGGTAACCTTGAAAAAGTGTTGGCAAAGCTTTCAAAAGTGCGACTATAAAATTTATGAGCATCCCAGGTTGAAATCATTATAAATACAAGACCGACAGTCCGACAGACCGACCGACAGACAGACCGACAGACCAACCGACAGATAGGGACCCTTGGACCGATCCATTGCAATGATGTCCCATTTGCCTGTGCGTAGCTCTTTAAAAATTTATAACACACTTTTGGCCTCGTTTGTGCGGAGCCCGATAAATCAAACAGGCAAATACCCAAAACGGGGCCAAAAAAACAATGGGCCCAAACATCCAACCAACAACAATGAGAGACCAGCAACAAAAATAATAACAACAACTACTCAATAATGATTCATGTTTACTAACTTGCCAAGTGCTGGTCTTTCACTTTATTTCTCTTTATACTAAAACACTGTCTGTCTATATGTCTGCATGTTTTTCTATCTGTTCTCTCTCTTTCTCTCCATATATATAACTAAATGACCGCTGTTTTCCATAATTTTCGCGTTTTAGGTGCTTACGCCATCGTCTGGATTTCTCGACTTTGCCCTCAGCATGCGCCCGGATTATCATCAGGCCATCATTGATACAATACAATTTTATGGCTGGCGAAAAATAATTTATCTCTATGATTCCCACGATGGTGAGTACATGCATACGATATTAGTATATATATGTATGTATATATACTGTATAGATATATATGTTTAATATAAGAGCAGATTGAACGACGAGTTCCGGGTCCCCAATGGAGTCAATTGTTCATTGCCAGATCCTTACTATGCAAACTCTATAACCAGAAAGAAAAAGATTATACATTGCGTATGTGTGTTGTTTGTGTGTGTATATTGTACTTGTGTCTGTCTGTCTATTGAGTGGCTGCTCGGGGTATGACTGTGTAAATTTGCTTTGTTATAAGTTTTTTTTTTTTGTTGCAAGCATTTTCCATTTAGTCGCCTTATAAATAAAATGTAATGACACAGCGATGTCTGTTGCCAAGTTGATACGCTACTGACAGACAATTGGCTTATATGACGGCCAGAACAATCCAACAAATGGTTAAGCTGTTACGACAGACAGACAGACTGACTGACAAACAGACATAAAGTCTGAGGGCATGGTTGGACAGCTGCTAGCCGCCGTCTGCATTATTATTATTAATGAATGCCACGTGAAAATCTTTTTATGGCCGCGAACAGCACTCAATCAATTTACCGACAGACACAAACACACACACACAGTGAGAGAGACAGAGTGCCTGCTGCCTGTCTATATAAACATTGAGTGTATAAATATGTGTCGGCATAATGTATATATATGTATGTGTGTGTATGGATATTTTATGCTTTAAGCTATATGATGTTTGCTTTAAGGCGTTCTTGTTGATTTTAAGATGTTTGACAAGACCACGGGGAAATTATGATATGTTGTAATCAACAATAAAACAGAAACAACAGCATCAAGCTAATATAGCTATATATTTGATTTCTATTGTTATTCTTTTGTTAGTAATTGATGTTTTAATAAGCAACATAATTATAGCGTTAATAGCAATTATTATAAAGTAGAAATTACAATGTCTTTATTAAGCTAACTTATTCTATTTTCATCTTAAAATTCTACTCACATTTAGCTACTTAACTATGCCATATTAAACCTTGATCCATAAGCTGATTTAACTGCTACATTATTCTATATAAATCCCCCTATGAAAATATTGACCAACTCTGAAAATCATTTTGATATCGTAACATCTAAAACACTTCATAACTATGCGCATAAATTTTGGAAGGATTTTCGTTCCTTTTTGTATATTTTTGTTAGTTATTTAAAAAAGAACAAAAAAATAAAAGAAGAAGAAATAGAAATAATCAAAAAATATTACTGGTACTACTTGCTACTCTACTACCATATATAGAGAGAGAGCAAGATTGTGCTGTTGACCCGTCACATTTCATTTTTCTACAATTATTTTAGCTGTTTGGTTTATGGTCATGTTTACACAGCCGGCGGCAGATTGGAATTCTTGAATCGATTGCTTGGCACGTAACGCCAACGCCAAGTTAACGGCTTTCTTTTCTTTTCTATTTTTTTTGTTTTTAGCTGCCAACTGTTTATAGGAAATGGCTTCTACTGTTTATTTGTGCCACACACAAAACGACTTTATTACATAGAAAATAGTAGAAACATTTTTCGCCTAACGCCAAAAAAAATAAAACAACAACAAAAAAAACTATTTATGGCCATTGGCAGTAGCTGGCATTGGTATTCGAGTGCCATGTAGAACAAGCGGCACTAAAGCAATCACAACACCAACACCAACAACAAAAAACACTAATAGCCACTCTATACACCATATTGTTGTGTGTGTGTGTGTGTGAGAGAGAGTGGTGTGTAAGTGTTCGTATTCGCATTTTCTTCTAGATATTTATATTATATATATTTTTCCTATAGGCATTATGCCCTAATTCATGCGTAGTCCTCGTACTAGTATATATGTACTATGTATGCCCGCCAGCTTATAAGTTTATTGTCGCTTCTATTTACGACATGAACGGGAAATTGCCGTATACCCATTTTAATTTTCATCCTATAAGATTATGGCCTTTGTATTGTTGTTGTTTGAGTCAAGCAGCTGGTCGCCCGCAGCAAAGTATGCTACGAAATATTTTTCACACTAAATAATATTAACGCCACATGGCGGCTACTTGATTTTTTGTTGTTTTTTCTTTCATTTTTTTGAAAACACCAAAAACTTTGAACGTTTGTTAAAAAGTTTTTGGCTAAAACCAATAAGTTGAGTTTTAGCTCAAAGGAAATGTACACAATTTTCTTTATTTTTTTATGTTATCTTTTTATCTCAATTTGCGAGTGTTATTGAAAGCTATTAACTGAAAGAAATGTTATAGCCGCGCACAGATCGTTTGCTGAGATAGTTGTTGTCTATTCATACCTATGTATAGATATATATTCTTATAAACTTTTATGTCATTTTGGCCGCGTTTATTTATTTAAGTTTATAGGCTTCAATCATTTAAAGGCACAATGACATATGTGTCAGGGTTATAAACAAGTATTTTATGACCTAGAACATACACTACAATTAACTATCCAAGTAGATATTTTATTTATATTTTGTTTAGCAATAAACTCATTTCTCAAGTACTTAAATTAACAAGTGGGCAACAAAACTGAAAACGTTTTATATATACTAAAATATAGGTTAGAAATACATATATAGGAAAATTGTATTTGATATTTGATTACCAACAACTGAACTGATGAGATAGCATCTGTTTTATACTACATATATAGAAATTCGGGATTTTGATTTCATATTAAAATAAACATACAATCAGCAGTCAGCAATGAAAGTAAATGTCTCACTTATTTTTTAGCACATTTTCAGGCACATGTACAGATATATATTGGGGGAGCCATCTTATGTTTATTTGTAGTATGTGTATCCTGGCAGCAACAGCAGCAGCAGCAATACAAGTGAATAAAGAAAACAGCAATACACTACTGATGGCCAGGACATACTATATATATATATATAGGCTCATTGTATATGTGTGTGTGATACTGGCAGTTGCCGTGTTAACAGTACATTGACTTGCCAGGATACCAAAATTTATTACGCAGGACACCAAAGACCAATGAAGAGGAAAACACTGAACATAGAGAGAGAAACAAAGAGAGAGATTACACTATAATATTGCTATAGTCCATAGAAACATTTATATTTGTCGCTTGTAGTAGTGTATACAATTGGTCGGTTTGTTCCTCTCTGTGTGGACGATATAAAACAAATGTTACATTTGGGAAACCTGATAAATATTTTACATATTAAAATATACCAAAGAACCAGGTACTAAATCCAAGCAAGCTCATTCTAAGTTAATCAATGTGGTGAGTGTACAAATGAACGAAATCTGAATGAAAAAGGAAAAGCAAAAGAGAATAGAAAACAGGAAAACAAGAAAACAAAAAAAACGCAATAAGTGCAGATTTATGTAAATGATTTTATTTATGGTTTGATTGTCATTGATTGTCTTTCAAAAAAACACACACAATACAATAGAAAATTTTCGAGAGTAGGCATTGAGAACAATCAACTGCATAGCATTTCATTTTTATATCCTGAACCCTGATAAAAAAAATGAAAAAAAAATTTTTTTTTTTGGGATAAAAAGGCCACTGGGTGACTTTCAAGCAACCCGATTCACATAAAAACAAAAAAAAAATATATAAGACTCTGAACTTAAGCATTCTTACGTGCTATGATTGTGGTACTATGTCCCATGGTGTGTCCCATACAGACAGTATGTCTTGGCATAAAAATCTGAAACAAATCTGATTGTAGTAGCCATCATGAATAATAAGCGTTCGGTGTACGGAAAATCATTCGACTAGAAATTGTATATTATATCTATATGAAAATATATATATATATGTGTATTATAGTAAATTTACATAAACTGTGTTCTGTACAAGACAAGAAAAAAAAATAAATAAAAAATAGAAATTGTGACAAGATAAAAGCCATGGCTTTAAACCACAACAGTATCAACAGCAGCTTTCCACCCATTAATTTAACAATTTTTAGAGCCTTAACTGCGATTTTTCTTTCATGTTATTTGATACTTTACACACACACACACACTAACAAAGAGAGAGAGAGATAGAGTAAGGCCACCGCCTGCTGCTGCTACTGCTGCTGCTGCCAAAGCCATTGAAAACATATGCGCAAGACCAAAAATCCTTTTGAGCCTGTCAGCAGGACGACGAGTTGTGCCTGCCTGCCTGCCTGTCTAAGTAATTAAACCAGCAAAAGTTTCTGATAACACAACAAGCAACCAAGTGAAAAGCCATAACAAGCCGCTAAATTAGGCCATAAGAACATTAAATCATTTTACATAAGGATAATTGAGGCGAAACTAGGATATCATATTATACAAAAAAAAAACTTTAAATTTAAAAAAATATCTGATTTACATAATTTTTGTATTGAAAAGCAAAGTATTTAACTGAAAACTCTTAATTAGTTAGATAAATATAATTGATAGCAACGTGTTGTGTGCAATTAATTAAAATGTTGCAAGTTAAGTATACGTAAAAAGATTAATTCTAATCTAGCTTGCTAAAGGTTATCTATGTACATACATATGTATAAACATATGTTGTAGACATCATGGCATAGAAAAAGAACTTGTTAATAATAATTAGATTATTTATCTCATTTAATTGTTGTTGCTGTAAGCATAAAATATGTAAGCAAATGTCTTAGTTGTTGGGCTGCTGTCTACTGTCTTATACCGCTGTACATACTATATCTGCAGTAATCTCTAACTCTCTATATTTGTTTTGAGTGTGTGTGAGTGTATGTGTCATTTGGCGTTAGCAGGAAAACTTCATTTCCGCAAAACTAACTTTTGTTTAACATAACAAATTGTCTTGTTTACTTTTCGCATGTGAGAGTGAAAATAAAGTAGTTTAGGTCTAAGCATCAAATAAACAAGCAAGCAACGAGGCAGGCAGCGTGTTGGCATATGTTACTACTACTACTACTACAACATTTGCATAGAAAGCCACAAATAACAAAAACAAAAAACACACACATACAGACACATTTTGGTAGATTAAACTGTAACTAAAGTTTATCTGGTTTCTCGAATTTTTCGGAATTCAATTTCAATGAATTTTGCTATTACGAATTGGGCTCAAAAATAATTGAATTTACCCAGACGACCATAAAAAATAAAATATAATTGTAAATTAAATTCGTAACATAAACCAAAAAAAAAAAAAAAACAAAAACAAGATAAACAAGAAAAACAAGTAAAAATACTGAAAATAAAACAATAAACACAAAAACGGAAATACGTAAAAGACAATACATATGTACATACATATGTATAAGAGAAAAAAATCGAAAGACAGAAGCCAATTTCAGAGCATTCATTCGAAGGACAATACTGGCAATCGTATATATGTATGTGCGGGGTGAGAGTTGCAAATGTTTTGATATCAAAAATGAAATAAAACAAAAGCCCAAGTCACAGCACAGTACGCTACTCAATTACACTTTCGATATTCACATACAGACACACACACATACACTGGAGCAACACATGCGTTCGTTCAAATCCGAACGCCAAATCTCAAATCGAAAAACACAAAACTCAAATCCAAAGACAAGCCAAGCGTGAGTACTATAGGGCATAGGAGAGAGAGAGTGTGTGGGCGGAAACCAGCGATTGAGATAGAATGAGTATAGAATTGATAGTAGATGGGCTCGCGGCAGAAAGACACAGAGAGAGAGAGAGTGTAAGTGAAGAGACGAAGTTCTGTGGTGGTATGAGCAACAGCAAATGAAATTGTATAAAAGGCAAAGCACAAAATTTATTGCACTACGGCGAAAAACAAAAACAAAAAAATGGCTATGCACACGCAAACAACTGCTTAAAACAAAACAGCACGACTAACAGATACCCAGCATCAAGAAAAAAATACAAAATACGAAAAATTGAAAAATTAAAAAATATTCCAAGAAATATAAATGTTTACTTGAAACAATCAACTCACATGACTTTTATGACTGCAGGGTATCTGAAACAAAGAAAAAAATATATAATAGCAAGCCCTTATATTGGCAATGTGTGTGTGCATGTGTGTATAGTGTAAATCAAAACAACAACAAATTGGATATATCTATACATACTGAGAGAGAGAGTGTGCTTTAGCCGTGAATAAAAGTGGGCGTGTTAGCTGGCGCAATGCCTAAATCACAATGCCTGACAGTCACAGCCATAGCCAATACCATAGCCATTGCCATATATGGATAAACCATAGCAAATCCTATTTTATCCGTAAGCATAAATTGAAGTCGAAGTACAAGTTGCATGCGACATACGAATAAAGAGAGCGACAGAAAGAGAGAGAGAAAAAAAGCCAATTGTAAAGAAAGGGTATACCCAAAGCCAACTGCTCAATTATTGTGCGTAGCTTATGAATAGTGGCAGTTATAGTTGAAGTAGCATCATCATCATCATCATCATCATCATCATCATACAAATCATTTGTCCATCTATCTATGTATACACACGAGTATATGTTGCTAACTCCCCTTTCTTGAATTTGTCTAGTTTTGTTAGCTGCATCGTATCGGTTTAAGTGCGAATGAAAGCTAGCTGCAACATGGTTCAGCAGTTAGTTGCAGTCATAACTCAATAAGCACAAAATTCAAAATTGCACATTGCAATGAAATCTCTGCTGCATATCAGGAGCAATCCACAAGAATGTTGATAATTCTCGACCATCATGGGCCGTATGTATGTGAAACTTCCTTGAATTGTAGGTGAGAGATCTTTGCCCTAGGCTATGCACTATTCTCTCGCACTCTCTATCTGTATCCGGTATGTATGAAACATCTTTTGGATCCGTTTTCATAAAAATTCAAATTGAAGCTGATGCCCCATCCATCTGACTCTTGTTAACTTGTTATGCATTCTAGTATATCTAACCTATAATTGCACTCGAAATTGGACTTGAAATAAGCAAAAAAAAAAAAATAATAATAATGTTAAGCTATCTTTCCTTTAATCCTGTTGAAGTAATCATCTTAAAGTAAAAAGAGCCAAGAAATTTATTTAACCTTGATTGATGCTATAGCTGTAATTAATGTAATTTAAGAAAATGAAAAGGAAACATAATGTATCCAATTACTTTGAACTTTCGCAACTGTATCAAATATATGTAAATTCATTATATTTCAATGATATATCCCGTATTCCTGTGAATTGTCTTATCAATTTCAATTTTCTCACCAAGGATATATATTTAAATTATATATCACATGTCAATTGTAATCGCTATAAGAAATTTGCTCATTTAAATAAAGCGATTCACTTCAAAAAGTATTTTCTTAGAGGAGTATTAAGCATGTACTTGTTGGTTGTTTAAGTGCTTTACTGTCTTAGTTGCCCCCATTTTGTTTATTCCTCTCTCTCCCTCTCTCTTTCTCTCTGTGTGTGTATTTTCCTGTTTGTATTCCCTTTATCCCTTACACTAATCTGTACATTTCTGCATTGTTTTCTTTTTTGCTGTGCTCATTTCTCTTGAAAAAAGGTTTTAGAGCAAGGGTAGGTCAGCTAAAGGCACATAACCCCCAAAGCAGTTATCGACCTGAAAAACTGTTGATAGTTAATATGAATGGGTGTGTGCGTGTATGTGTGTGCTTAGTTAATTAACACACTCACTCCTAATTCAGCATTCTCTGTCTATTTTGTCTCTGGCTTTTCGTATTTTAACTTCTTGTTTGATTTTTATTGCAGGCCTGCTGCGATTGCAACAAATCTACCAGAGCCTAAAGCCTGGCAACGAATCCTTTCAAGTTGA
>JBANCX010000062.1:2099-29198 GCA_037040065.1 Dettopsomyia nigrovittata
ACAAAAGGAAACATTTTTTTATTGAAATTAATTATAATTTGCATTTAATTTATTATATTTGTAACTTATAGCGAAAAAACATTAAACGTATTTTTTTTCTTGTAATGTTTTAAACAAACAAACTTAAATGTAATATGCATTTTTTATATCATATATTTATGTTTAATTTAGCAACAATTATTTATAATTTACATTGCAAATTATTGAAATCTTATGTATAATGCTACGATTTAAACGCTACAAAGTTGGAAAAGTAATTTTTTCTTTTTAGTTATTTATTTATTTATTTATATAGCTTGTGTGGAGGGACTGGGCGTAGGTCTTAAGGACACTTGGAGGGTTGTAAATCATATATATAATATAATTACATATTTATTTAATATGTATCTATATTATTTTAATATTTACGAAACTAAATTTGTCAAATGGAAATAAAATTAACTATACTTACTTTGACTTTGCCCTTGGACGGAAACCGTTGCTTACAAAAAAAAAAAAATTATAAATAAAATTGTTATAAACAATTTTAAAAAAAAAAAAAAAATGAATTTCTCTCATTGGGAAGAGAACATAAATTAACATAATTTTTCTTTTTCTTTTTTTTTTTGGAAGACAAATGAAAAAATTTTGTTGTTGATGCGTTAATTAATTTGATTTTCATTTTCCATTTGAAACTTTTCCATTTTAAGTTTAATTTTAATTTTCTTGTGTGTTTTTTGTTGTATTTCGTCAAGTGTCATTTTCTTGTTGTTTGCTACTGTACACAGTCTTTGTAATTGTTTTGTTTTTGTTGTTGTCGTTAATTCGATTCAATGCCCTGTCGATAGTATATATATCGTTATATATCGTATATATGACTAAACCTCCGTACTGTGCGTTTGAATGCGCACCTTCTTCACGCTACCATTTCGTCGCATTGGCGGTGAACTACCGGAGCCAGAATAGCCGGGATTCTGTATGCCCAACGTTGGATCTGGCCGAGGTCGGGGCTTTTTGAGACTGGAACGCAATGGCGAACGTGTCACAGACTCTAATGTTGAGCCATTCGATACACTTGTGACAGTGGTGCTCATTGAGGCCACACTACCAGCTGTACCAGCTCCATTCCGTATGCCGCTATATGGTTTGCCAGAGGCATCTGTTACAGATACACCATTGCGACTACGCGGCTCCTTAAAGCCGGGATTATTGAATGTGGTGGCACTTGCCGGTGAAGAAGCGTCCAGCGCCATCG
The DNA here is from genome assembly GCA_037040065.1 of Dettopsomyia nigrovittata. Classification (NCBI taxonomy): domain Eukaryota; kingdom Metazoa; phylum Arthropoda; class Insecta; order Diptera; family Drosophilidae; genus Dettopsomyia; species Dettopsomyia nigrovittata. The sequence goes on from JBANCX010000062.1 coordinate 3,334, forward strand.
TGGGATCACCACCAGGATTACGTGAGTAAATAACATCATACAGCGCAGCCACAAATAGCGCAATACACAGGACAATCACAACTACCTATAAAATACAGAAAATATTTTAATTAATAAACTGATATTTAATTAAAATAATTTAAATGATATTCACCTGTATATAGAAGGAGATGCCACGTGATATTTTAAAACCAAAGCGTTCCTGTTCATCGATTTGCAGTGCAAAGAGCACTGTTGCTATTATAGCCAACAGACCTGCAAAATAAAATCGAGTTTAAATTATTATTATTTACAAAACTTAACCTAACTTGAATTATATATTTAGATTATACATATATTTAATAGTTTATATTAAGTACTTAGTCCAAATATCAAACAATTTGCTTGAAACTCGAAAGAAATGTAGTTCCAGAGAAATATTCTCTAATTGAAAAAAACTCTTTTAAATTGTGCAAATACAAACATATTTTTTTGAATTATTCCTCATATACACGAAGAATTGTCAGCTAGTTCGAGTCAAAACATTTGTTTTTGGATGTTGTTTCTTTTGTGTGGAGATAAAACAACAAATGGATCGATAGAGATAAAAAAAGAAATAGATTGTATCACTAAAATATCGAAAAAACTCTTCGAAAATTATCTCTTTTTATTGCAAGACGGCAAAACTATTTCTGGATATTTGTTCAATATAATTAGTTCATCTGAAGATAGTCGAGTTAAAAGCAGTTTTAGGTCCATTTTATATCTAATTATTATTTGAATAGTCCTCAATGTCTATATAGTCGGTTTCTGCACAATCCTTGGATAACCCTATCCCGCTAAAACTACTATTGATAATCCATTTCTAGATATTTTTCAGATATGAAATTTCTTGTTAATCCTTATATATTCCATTTATACAAAGTCTCATTCTAAAAAGTCGCAATTTTTGAGACTATTACATTATTGCAAATAATTTAAGAATATACATATATGCTCGTAAATATTCGTTAGATCAGAAATATTATATAAATTCAAGGGTTATTCCCTTTCTGAACTATCCTAGCATATCTATATTTAGCAGTTGTATAGTCAAGTGCAGGATGATCATTGGATACTCCATTTCTATAAAGCCTATTTGAATACAGTCCTTAAATATTGTATTTCTGTACATTCCAGAGATGATTTTGTTATCCTAATTGACAACCTACCACCGAGCAGTGCCATTATTAGCTTCACAATCACCAGTGATGTGTAGGACATGACAACTTTTTCTCTCGATGATATCATGGCATGTTGTATAACCGACAAGATGCAAAAGATGCCCAACAAAGCTGAGCTGCCGATGGCCAACAGGCCGCTGACAAATACAGCATCTATAGAAAAAAGAAAAACAAATTTAAATATTTATTATAACTTGGAAATCTCAATTTTATGTACTTACTGTTTAGCCTGAACTTGGAGACATCGTTGCCGCATTTCTCACGATTATAAGTCAATTGTTTGCAGACTTTAAATGGCCCAAAATAGCCGCGATCGTAATCATAGCCACCTAGAGCCAAGGGAAAAATAGTCATAGTGATGATATATACTCTATACGATAATAAATCCTTTTATAATTACCTGAGGGACTATCATAGTAACCCCATATGGGTATGCCAATGGCAACTGAGGCCAAAGCAAAGCACACAAAGCCCAAACAGGTCACCCCAGCAACATAAAGTGTCGACATTGCCATGTTTTACTGTACAGCATAACGATAACGATAACTTTTCACCAAGTTATACTCTGAGATCCAGGTGAGAGAAATGTGCTATAAAAGAAAGAGAGCAAACTTTAATAAATGTTTTTTTCTTCTCAATATCAATCAAGCGCTCTCTTAATCAATTGATTTATGGCATTTTAAAGAGAGTGTGGGCGCGGATCGTTGTAACTGAGCTTAATTTGTTTGCAATGCAAATGTAATCCAATATTTTTGGCATTGCTACATTACATAAATACGTAGTTGCCTGAGTACACTCAAAATTGTATTTGTACCTTACAGAGACCCCATTTGGCTCTTACGCAAATGCTACTTATAGGCATTATAGGCTTCTACCGTGAGTCGGTCATCATCGTCATGACAAACAATTAGATCTCATTCATACACATAAAAAATGACTACTTGCTGTTGACCTTGAAATGCGGAAAAGCTTAAGCAAAAGTGCCTCAATGTAAGATACAAAAGATGCCCCGATAGACACACACAACATGCTTGGGTGTTTGTGAGAGTATCTGTGTGAGTGGGGAGGTAAGTATGTATGGCAAAGTTGTCTTTTTTTTTTTTGTAAATGCGAATATTTGTATAGTACTATAAGCCGATCTAACAATAAGCTGATTTCCTGTAATTAAATGCCAATAAAAAAAATCATTTCAAAGCTTAAAAGTATCTGTAGCTTTTATTTGTATTTTCACAATTGTATCTCAAACAATTTATTTGACAGATATACGCTAATTGAGTCGCTAAAAATTTAAAAAAGAAATAGTTTATATATATATAAGATATATGAGAAAATTATTATTACTTAGACTTTCCATCATTAGTTAATAAATATTTACATTTAAATGCAATACCAATTTGATCCGAATGCAATCTGAGTATTATAAACTGAACCTATTGCAATGCTAATAAACCAAGTTATTTAAAGATGTTGCAATAAACAAATGACTCTCCCGAGAATTTCGTATAGATTGTCTAACATTACGAGAAATAAACAACGTACACCAAACGTAACTTTAGCTGATTAAAGCCGGACGATGCAGAGAGTGTCTCCAGTCTCAAGAAACATTAGAACTGTAGAATTGGTAGGCAAGCGGGTGTCTAACTTCAAGCCGGCATTTGTTGTTGTTGTTTATTGCTCTTAGCGGTAAATAGACAGGCAAACAGCCAGACAAACCGGCCGAATAAAGTGAATGCAAAAGTCAGGCGAGCTTCTTAAATTACCCAGGCGAACGAACGTATCTATGTAGTTGGTTCTGCTGCTTGGCCAAGTATCTATATCTCTCTCTCCTATGCTCTCTAGCTCTGTGGTTGCTTGAGTGTAACAACGCTCAGCTGAGCAATCATAACTGTGAGCCGTTCTACTTACATACATACATACATACTATATGCGAACAGTTGAGGGCACTCAACAGGTTGGCAAATTTTTTTGAAAGGTTCTTTAAGACAATCGAAAATAAATAATAATAAAAAAAACCTATTTCTTTAGGTAAATATCTGAGTGTGTGTGGCATGGTACTTATCTGCATATATGTATGTATGACAAGTTGCCCCAAAGCCTATAATCGATAGTTGCATATACATATATCTATCTAGCTGGCCGGCTAGCTGGCTTGGCTAGCTTAACCCACTGAGACGCCTTTTGGGTATTTTCTAATTCTTCTTCAATTTTTAGTTTTTCTTCTTTCTTCTCAATTGTGTCACGATTTTCAACTTGCATAAATTTTCACAGTTTTTCTAGCTACATTGTTTAGTTTTTTTTTTTTTAATATGGCCATCGAGGGCAGTTTAAAACGCTTTTAGCCATTTGATTTCTTTTTAGTCCCGCGCGTGATTCAAAGGTGCTTTGTATACAATTTTTTTTTTTTGTTTATATGATTTACACGCAGTGGCGCGTTGGTGGCAAGATACCAAAAAGTGGTAATGAGAAGCGAAGTGAGCGTGAGTAGCAAACACGTTTACACCAAGTCAATTGTCAGCTGTCTTGGCCACAATCGTGTGTAGGCTGTGTCTCTGTGTCTGGTCAGGCATGGGCCAGTCATGAATCATTTCGAAAATCTAAAAAAAAATCACTTGAATATTGTAAAATTATTTATTTATTACTTTAAACTCATCTATCTTTTTCAATCTTATTTGAATTCGTTTGAATTTCCGCCTAAGCATCTATTCTGGCTCTGTTCAAAAACTTATCAATAAATTCAATAAATTATCAATTTATTTCTTTTTACAATTCTTATATAGAAAATATAAGTTATTTTATTATTTAATTCAATATTCGATTTATTCTTATTCGATTTCTATTTCAATTTAAAGTCATTTACAACTTAATTTTCTTTTAAACAGAAGAAATTAGGAATTAAATATATAAATCAACTTCTTAGTACTTATTTATCCTAATTAAACTGTAACCAAAAGAAAACTAATCAATTATAAACCAAACCTAGACAAACCAAAGTTTCTAATAGAGTAATATTTAATTTAAAGGCCAAAACAAACCCTAAAAACAAGCCAAAAACGTTCGTCACTTAATCAAATGCGCTAAATCTCCGCCAAGACGAACCCAACTGAACAAAAGCCAACAACATTCACAAAAGGTAACTTAGGACTAATGAAAAGTCGCTTTTCCGAGGAAATTGGGTCAGCAAAAAGGCTGTACAAACAGGAAATTCACTTCAATTTGTCGGTCGTTCAGTCGGTCGGTCTATGCCTTTCTTTGCATGTGACTGTGCCTCTGACTGTGCCTGGGAATCAAATGGCAAAACGTGTCGCGGTCGCGAGACTTGCATTTGGACTTTTAGCTTGGGGTTAATACACTTACTTGGTAGTAGTATATTAAAATACTATTCTACATAGTTGTACCCTCTAAGTGGAACGTGTTAAGTCCTGCTTCCCCCCGTGACACCCTCAATATGCTTAAAGTCTAAAGCTATTTATTGATTTTCGCCAGAATCGTGGTCTGTTTATTGTTTAGTTCTAGCTTTTTTAGTTGGCAACGCGACTTGGCCATTGTTTATGCCTGCCTGCCAGCCTGTGCCTACCTGAAAGTCTACCCGCTTTACCTGGCTTGCACTTGTTGTTGTCATGACAAAGTGCACAAAACTTTTTAGGCCACAACAGCAAACAAGTTGAAGAAGAAGAAGCAGCATAGAAACAACAACACCAACAATCAACCAACAAAGCCAGAATACATTTTAAGTTAAGTTTTGTTTAGCTTTTTTTCCTTGAACAATTTTTCGTTTAAATTTGAGCATATTGACAAATGCAATTAACTTAAGGTTATTTAACTTAGAGAAGTTTTCTAAATTGCAGCAGTTGCCAAGTGTCAAAATAGAAAATTTCAAGATCTTTGGCTTTTATTTTTCTTATTAATTTTTGTAAATGTTGTCAAACTTCAAATAATCTGATTCCCATTTCTCTTAACATGCTATTTAAAAATTGTGGCTATTTATTTGAATATTATTATAATTCTTTTGTGTCTTTTTTTTTAAATTAATTTAAGAGCAGCAACTTCCTAAGTTTGTATTTAAAGCAAAGCTCACTGTAAGATGTTAGCCCTTTAAACTGCTTTTAATCACGTTCAAAATTTTATTTTCCAGTCATAATATACTCAGATTGTAATATAGATACAAGATTTTTACATTTTAATTTTGTTTTAATTACCTAACTGTTAAATCTAAGATCTTTTAAATCTACAAAAATCTTTGACTCAGTTCAAACTTGGATTTCGTCTATTTATTAACCCAATTTTATAATATTTTTTATTAAATTTTAATCGGACTTTATGGAAGTAATCTATCTATTATTATTATATATTTATTTCTTTGTTATAACAAAGAAACAATACAGAAACTGACATGAATAGATAGATCGATTTCTAGATACAATTTTTTTCTAGTGAGTTCGGTCCAAGCTTGGGTTTAAAGTAAAGAACCCACCGAGAATCAGTTAAGAATCGATTTGTATAGCACTTTAGTCAACCTGTAGTCTATTTTTCGCTACTTCTATCATCCTCCATATTCTTATTTATCTACATTCATATTACTCAACCTTCAACATTATCACATTTAAATTTTCATCTTCGTCTTTCATATTTGTGCACTTTTATGTCAATATCTTTATCATTTTATTCAACAAATTTTTCTAAAGAATTATGTGCTTTTGGTTATAATGCAGACGACAAACAAAGTAGTAAAGCAGCTTGTAAAGATTCTTCTATACAAAGGCGGATATGCTTGTGGCAAAGTGTGCAAGCTTATGATATGATTCTAGATGCTTGCAACACACATTGCCACAAGCAAAAAAAACTTGAATCGCTTTTGTGTAGACCAAACTACACAAGCTGCAGCCACTGAGCAGTTACCCGTAGAGTCGTTCTTTCATCAAATTCATCTGCATTATGTATTCATCGACATGGACATGTTTTGCTAATTTTACTGGCAGCTGCAATCCTCGCCTTGTTGCACTTTCTATTTGCCAAGCCGCCAGCGAACCGTATATAGCTCGTGGCTAGAATATAGATATATACATAGATACACTCCCAAATGGATTGCTTACTTTGGCTAATGACTTTATTGAATCGATTGATTGAAGTTGGCCTTAGTTGCTTCAGCTTGCATCTTTGTATCTTTGACTTTTGACAAGCGCAAAAATTAACGCGTAAAAATTAAATGAATAGACGGACCATCGTCATCATCATCAACAACATCATCATAATCATTGTTTCTGAATGACATAAATTAGGTTAATACGTGCCTCTAAGCAGAACACACACAATTTACATACTATCTATACAAAAAAAAAAAACTTGTGGAAAATACTTGTGGAAAATTGTATAACAATTAAGCTAAGTTGTTTGAAGCAGCAGCTGAAAAGAAAAACCGTTTCCAACACACACATGTTATGTAAATAAGTATACAGAGAGAAAGAGAGCCAAAGAGAGAGAGAGAGAGAGTGAGAGAACAGGGTTGCCAACATTGGACAACCACAAAAGCTTATTGTCACCAAAGAGACTAAGGAGACCCAACGTTACCAAGCCGTCAACAGACTAATGACAATGTCTATGGAAGCGACCGACCGAGCGACACACATATGAATGTAACTAGTTGGTATATAGAAAATTAGACGGTTTGGGGCAAGTTGGGTAGCGCTGATAGTAACGGTATATTGTCCAGCTGAGGGCGTTGGCAGGTTGATTGTTTGCACAACTTGCATATAAAGTTTTTTTTTTGCCCAAGTTGTCATAATGAAAGATAAATAGTACAAGTACTTGCAACAAAAAAAAAAAGAAGAAATGAAAAAAAAGACAGGAAAAATATTTAAAAAAATAAAGTTTAGACAGCCAACTGGCAGCTTATGTTGCACATGTCAAATAAGAAAATAGAGGGAGTTGCGGTCCTACTGCAGCAACCGTGTTAATTGAAACCCTAAAAAGTGAGAAACTTTCACCAAAAAATATAAAATATATACATGTATGTATATGTATGTACACTCAGCTGAAGATGTTACAAAGTAAAAGTTTTTCACGATCCACTCGAACGTGAAAAACCAAAAATGGAAAAAAGATCCAAAAGACTCTTCTTAGTTGTAGACATAGACAAACGTCAACAGTTTCCGTAACAAAAGCCACCAAGAAATGTGGTAACTACAAATCAAACAAGAACACCAACAACAATTATAATAAAACATAAGTAAGGAAGCTCTAATCTAGAGTGCTCGACTACGAGATACCCCAAACCGAACTCTAAACTAATGTACCAGTTACTAGTACCGATTATGTATTTATATAACGATTTACACGCAACTTCGTCAAATTATATAGATCAAGTTTCCCAATCAAATGTTTTTCATACAAAAACTGGTGCATTTAAACAGGGTTAATTATGTAGTCGGAGCTACCTCCTTCTATCTGTTACATATATTTTCAGAAAATATAATACCCCATTTTTCCATTTATCAGGGTATAACAACAACAATATAACCGACAAGCAAGACAACGACTTGTAGAGTTCAGACAGCACATAATAAACTCTTCCCTCCCCCTTTTACATACATATGTATATACATACTTACATACATATGTTGACCTACTTACATGACATTGTTGTTGTTGTTGCTTTAGTTGCTACCTAAGTAAGTCTCAGAAACAATTTGTATCTCAAGCTAGATTAGCGTTTAAAAAGCTTGAGAACTTTTTTCTTTTTTAACTTTAAGCTCTTTGCCTTGGCTCAACCAAGCACACAGACATAGATATGTCTGTCGCTAGAAGGTTACAAGAGGAAGCTGAACATGAAAGATTTAATACAAATTCTATTTCTATTGAGCGGAAGTTGTTGCCATTTTAGCCACTTAACAAACAACTAACTGTTGACTGGCCACATGCAAAGAAAATATTGCGTTTATCAAAGAAATTTAAAGCGGAAGTTTCCAGACATTGTCGACAAAGATAATCTAGATACAAATATCATATTAATTTATCAGATTTATGATTGATTGTGCTTTTTCTTTATACACCTGTCTGCCAATTAATAAAGGCTAAGACAATGTTACGTGCTTTATCAACACAGCATCAGTACATTGTTCCCTTATACAGAGCTTATCCAAGTACCTGTCTATTTATTTTTCTTTTTCTGCTTATTAAAAATTGTAAATGATATTGCAATTAATCAATCATTTCAGAAGCTGCTTGCTATGAGAATGTTGAAATATTGTCAAGTCTCAAGAGGAAACTGACTTTGTTTAAAAATAAACAGGTGAGCATAAAATAAATAAGTCAACATTCAAAATTATTATTAATTAATTAAATATTTATTTACATATAATTGAATTTAATAGTCAATATTTCACGTTCTTTTAACATTTATTTTTTTTAGGTTTTTCAGAAGATTCTTTGAAATTTGTATTTTATCTGACTCAAAAGAAAAAAAAAACAGACAATTATAACTTACTAGACTCCCACACATGAATACAATTATTATAAATACAAGTGAGTCTTGTTATGTTTGCTTAAAAACAAGTTTACAATGTAAAGACACAAAAATAACCAAAGGTCATCCAAGCAAACAACTTAAATAATGAGACAACTAGAACTTTAAGCTGCTACTACTGCCTCTTAAGTATCTAAATTATTGCAAAACCGAAACAATTATTAATTTATTTTTTTTTTTTTTAAATTTTGTATGCTCTGAACTCAGTAACAACACAATAACAAGCCGCCTGCCCTCGTAATGTAATTCAATTTATGCTTTATGGTTGTCAGTTATTGAACCGGTTGTTATTGTCTTTTGTTTGCAAAGTTATTTCTTTTATTTTGCTTATTTTCTTCATATTTCTCATATGTTAACATTTTATTTTAATTTTATTTACATATATTATGACTATTATTCCTTTTGTGCTTACGCAGCGTATACATAATATTGTTTTTTATTTTTATATTTTTAAGTTTATGTCTATTGTATTTTTTTTTTTGGTTTGCCTTTGCCTTTTCAATTCAACAAAAAATTCGTTAAATAAAAGAACTGAGGCGCGGTTCAGGTTAACAACCTTGACCGCGAATAACTGGAGATGAGTGAGAATATTTTTGGATTGGTTTCGGACATTTCATATTAAATTAGAATGGCAGCAGAGAGTAAGAGCAAAACATTGTAAAAGTTTTGTTTATATTCTTTTAAAGAAGTACTTGTAAAATATATAATTATAATTCTCAGCAAATCGTAAGATACTTCAATAGAATGACTCAAAGAAGAAAATTATAGATAAACAGATAATAATAATAAAGAAAGAAATTGCGAGATAATAATCTAAGCTTTTTAAATAAAATTTAATTGGAATATTCAATTAAAAATAATAATATATATCAATTAAAAATTAAGTGTTATCGATTTCTATATTATTTATACAATACAATCATAAATTGATCTTTCAAAGAACCGAAATGTTCTTCTATTGCACAACAATTTATAAGTTATGATAGTTAGATAGGGTCAAAGCATAGAACTATGAATTGAGACACACAATCAACGCAAACTTCAAGTAAAACCGACCAAAAAAGAATAAAATATTTATTTTTAAGGGTCACAAAGTGTCGCAGAACTTGCGCAAACACCCAAAAACAAAAAAGATGGCAACAAACATATTTATGCAAACACAGAAAAAATTGTATAATTGTATTGGTATTCAAGTATTCCAATACTTTGTACATCCAACTATTCATAGAGCAAAAAGTGCTGGCATAATGTTAGCTTCTTTCTTGTTTAACTAATGGGGTCAACTGTACAATTAATTTATAGTTTAATTTTTTTTTAAAAAAAACTGCTGTTGGCTTGGCTAGGTTGGCCTAGGTTACTGGGTTATAGTACAATTTGTAGGTTTTTTTGCTATTTCAATAAATTCAAGTACACCTCTCTCTCTCTCTTAACTCTCAATTATCTTAATCATTGGCTTTTATTTTAACATTTTTACATAAATATTGTTATATTTATTGCATTTTTAGGGACTCGTTTCTGTTTGTCGTGATTCACGCAAGAGTTTCAAATTTTATAAATTTTATATAGGCGCGCATTGGCATGCCCGGTTTCGATTTGTAGTGCTCATCAACGATATTGTCATTGCAACGTTGTCTTGCATACAAATTTAGCTTATTAATTTATTTATGGTTGACATTTGCATACCCTACAATACTATTTAAAAAAGACAATTAAGGTACTTTTGACAAGAAATTGTTAAATAAAAATTCAACTCAAATGCAATGGATCTTCATACGGACTTGTAGCGCATCTCATTGTCGTATAGTTAGGGCAATTACTTGACTTGACTTGATGTTGTTTTTTTCCTCCATTTGTGGGTGGGTTTTGTAAGCACTCAACGTTTGCTTAACCATCAAAGGTGGATCGTACTCTCTCTTCCAGTCTGTCTGTATGTCGATCTCTCTGGGTAATTGTCATGTGATTTTATCATTTCTCCAATTGCTTTTAATTTGCTTTTGTGCTTAGTTCCGTCAAAACATGATAAGAGCATTGTCATTCTCATAGTTAAGAGTTAGATGGGACAGGTAATATATGTAAGTGCATAACAAATTGTAGCATGCCAACTTATCATGATCAATCATTAGTCCAAAAGAAAAATAAAAGGGAAATTTTTCAAAGCTTTTTCAACTGACTAAATATGTAATTTTAATACTCTTTTTATATGTATGTATGTATGTATGTGTTATGCATTAAATCAATTTCCTGTCAATGTTGTTTTTGCATTTTAAATGTAAAGAGCTTTCAAACAATGCATTATAACAAAAACAGCAGCTTTTTAAATCAAAACAAAACAGAAGAGAATCGCTGAACCGGAGCAGCAACTCCACTGTTCTTGTTCAGTCTTCTTTATTACAGTGCATTTAACTAGCTGCATAAATATCAATTAAAACGGCTGCGCACAGTGTAACAAACAAAGCCAATTCGGCTCAAAGTTGTATATTTGTAAACTCAATTACCGGTCACTTAATTATGCAGCGCCTGAGTTTAACGTGAGAGCAACAGTCGAATGCGAGAGTGCGCACTGTCGTGAGAGCGAAATATGCGAAAAACATGAAAATAAAAACAATTTGCATTCAACAAGTTGCAGTCTCTTTGACTACATATGTACGTTGACCATGAAGCTGACGCCCAAGTTATGCCATAACATATGCTTGTGTGCGTGTTTGTGTGATGCTCTCCTATGCATTCACCCCGCTCTCTTTGCAGAGCACAAAAGCTGTCCACGCAAGTGTGACGTTTTGTTGTGTTTTGGCCAGTCAACCAAAGCTTTCAATACCTTCTCTTCCACACACACACACGCTCTCCTTCACACATGCACACGCACAGTGGTTGTGTGTATCTGTGTTAATGCTTTGGGAGTGGTAAAAAAAAAATTCTTTTACTGTGCGCAGCCAAATTTCGATTTTTTTTCTTTTTTTGGGTCTCTAAATGTTTTTTTTTTTTTGGGAAGCGCAGCAAACAAAATAAGCTAAACAAAAGCGACAAGCACAACAACAACCAGTTTGGTCTGTCTTATTGTTAGTTCTGTTATTGTTGTTGTTTTCGTTGTGGCTGTTGCAGGGCTAACGGTGCTTAACGTCACCTACTTTTGACTCATTTTTTTGGTAAATAAAATACCTCATCATTGACGTGTGTATGTGTATCTATAAACCGGTTCCAACTTATTTTGTGCATTGAAAACGAAATTAATTTCGATAAAAGCCATCGCCCGCTGCTTTTTGACCAAGTTTATATAAATTTTATGCGTCTTATTTCTAAGGTTTTTATTTTTTCTGATCTTAATATCTATTTTCTACACATTTTATATACATTTTTTTTGATCAAAAACTGCATTTGCATATTTTTAATATTATAATAAAAGCTCAAAAAAAAATTAACTTTTTCAGAGTTGTTCCGTAACTTGACCGATAAGACGCCCAAACGTGCCCGTAACCAAATATTATATTTCACCGGAAAAAGAAAAGATGAGTTGTTTGAGTGTCTGAAGAGAGCGTGCCATGGCCAAGAATATTCTTAAAAACATTTAAATTGGATATATTTGTAAATATGTCTTTCCCCAATTAACTTCATCAAGTTTAAGAATAGTTTTACAAAAATTGTAGCTTAATTACATTGTTAGCTGACATTTTCGATTTCAACCAAATTGTTTATAAAATAATGTATTTATAGATAAAAATAAGATTAAAACAAAATTTCTTCCATTTCAAGTTGAAGTAGACTCTTATTCACTCACTTTTACTAGCTCATGAAACGTGTGTCAGTTAAAAATGTTTAATTCACAAAACGTTCTTATTGTCGTATAGTTTTAATAAGCACTGAATGTCTGTCTCATAAAAATATTCACTAAATTACTCATTTTATATTTATTTTATTAGACACTAGTCTATCGATCGAATATTAATAAACTCAATACAGAGAACTTGACTTGGAAACCTGCCAAATTGGTCGATTGCCAACTACTCACAAAAAATAAAAATGCATAAATTCAATTCAACACGAAACGCAAGCTCCAAGCGCCCCAATTCTATTTAAATATATTCATACTCGTTACTCAAAGTCTTATCAGAAGACTCATTAAATATTCGCAACAAAATAACATTACACAGGTAAACAACAGTACATAGTGTACCAAAGTATTTCTCGTTCCTTCCTTTTTTGCTTTTGGATAGAATAAATGAAAAAGAAGTAGGAGACGAGAGAGAGTTACCTGTAAATTTGCATAGTTAAACCGTTAGCTAGTAGTAGTTGTTTGGAGCTGGAAAGCATAGCTGGGAAATGAATAGCTCGCAAAGGCAATGCACACATTTATAAATAATTATATATTGTACAACGTCAGCCAACAACAACAGCAACAACAACAACAATAACTAAAATAGTTTAAATGACTTTCAGTCACGGCACACGGTAACAAGTGCAACAACAAATACCTGCAGGTATGAAAGAAAAAAAATATGGGGGAAGCTTCGACTGTTTAAAAATGCCAACTTTAGCGACGACTGGCGAAAATTTGCACTGTGATAAGAGTTTGGAAGATTTATTTATTTTTATTTTTCTTAATTAGCAAATGGCAAAGCAATTAAAAAAACTTTTTTTTCGAAAAAAATGTTTAATGTTGTTGTTATGTTTTGTTGTCGCCAAATGTCGCAGTGCAGTGAAAATTGCAAATTTGAATTTTACAGCACAGGTGGCAAACAACAACAACAACAAAGTAACAACTAACCCAGCTGGTCAACAAAATTAACGGAAGCCAACTGACGTCATACTGACTCCTACTCCAGCCCTGGGTGTGTCCAAAAAAAAAAAAGGTTAAATTGTCATTTCAACTTAACCTTGCTTAAAAAGTTTCGCACCAAAGTATATATGTATTGTACAAGTATACTTGAGTATATATACATACTCCCATTTAGCCAAGAATTCGAACTTTTTTATATTTTTTGTTGTGCCAGTTTACCTCTGATCTCAGCCAGACACGCAATAGCTTTAGTATTATAGTATTTAGATACATTTAGATACTCACGCTGTGCACTGACCTAAAAGCTAATTACCTTAACAAAGTCGCAAACTCACTTTTTGGGCCGATTTTTGGGTGCAGCCGCGTCATGCGATGATGACCTATCCAAGTGAGTAGTGACCTATAAAAAAACAAAAACCTCATAAATTGGAGCAGTTGATAATGTGTGCTCGTTGAATACTACTTAAGAAAGTTACTAAAATAAATGAAATGTTCCATTTTTAAAACCAGTCTATCTATTTAATTATTATTTAAGATTATATACTATTAAAGAAATAAAAATTTCGATTCACTATTAAAATGGATTCTAAATCTAATTAGGTGGACGCGGTTAGTGTCACAAACGCCCAAAACCTATTATAAATAAAATATATATTGTAAGTTTATTAACTTCAGAGTTACTGCATTTTTAGTTGTTCCTTGGAATTAATAATCGTTCTTAGCTCGAAATTTACATTATATTGTATTAATTGACATTTTTAAATAATAATCAATCTTTGCATAGCATCAAAGATACAATTGAAAACTATAAATTATTAAAAAAAAATTTTTTAATAATTTACATTGAATGAAAATAGTGCAAAAGTTATTCAAATGATTAAGGAACTTCTATAGAAAATTTGAAAATCTATATAATATTCTATAATCTCAGAAAAATGAGCAAAAAAAGGAAATTGATAATTAATTAAAAAAATTACAACAATCAACACAAACGATTTAAATATTTAAAAAAAACTTCTGCACTGACGTGAAGTTACAAAAAAATTTAAATGATTTTTAACTGATATTACAAAAATGTTTAATCTATTCGAGTTTTTTTAGAATAAAAATCATCTGCGTTTTCTTATAGCCATAATTTCTCTGGCTTAAAGTTACTTTAATTTTCAACGACATTTTTAACCATGACCGGATCAACTTTCGATTCCCAAACCAACAAAATGTCATAAAGGTCATTCTACATATTCAAAATAATTAAAATCATAGCTAGTCTCTTTATATCTAAATCATTAAATTAAATTAACATTAACTTCTATCCTATATCGCGTCGCACCTCTTTTTCTCGCTAGGAGTTGGTGCCTTCGTAGCTTGGGATCCGCACAAAACAAGTTTTGACTTGGTATTGTTGGCCATATCGAAATTTATATTTATCGTGTTTGATTAAAGAAATTTTTAAATCAAATTATACAGTCATCTGTCAATTTATTTAACTATCTTTTCGTATAAAAAGCCAGGCATCGATCTAAGTTATATTTGTATGTAAATAGCTGACATATGAACAACCGGTTATATTATTAATTAATTATTAATGGGAAACTTTTCCATTTTCCAAGTAAAACCCGGTATTTGTTGTGCAAATCTGATATTCACAATCTGTACATTGAACAACAAAATTCTTACTTTCTTTATTTATGAGATATTTTGCAACAAACCCCAAATTGTTCTACATTTTTTGCTATGTGCGTAGGGCCAGAGGTCCATTGTTGCAAATTAATTGATATTATATACTTATACATACAAAGAATATATAAGTAAATATATGTATATAGCATATACATACTTTAAATTAATAAAAAATAACACAAATTTATTTAATTTCCGCATGCTTAGCACAAAAAAAAAACAAAAACTGAAAAAGTTGCGTTGATCAGCAAAATATTTTTGGTTTGGAATGTGCCAATGACATTGTCAGCTTTTAAAATATGGAAACATGAGATCTGAGAACGTGTCAGTTGAATCATATGATAGTTAAGAAAAAGGTTTCAGAAAAATTATGCGCCTTATCGAAGACACAAACACACAAAAGGCAGTGATCAATACAACAAGAAATCAAATCAAATAAAAAAAGAACAAAAGCTTTGGCAGAGGCTGACAGAGGCTAAGCCAAATGCGAGATGTGAGAACATTTTTATTTATAAGCCAGCATAGATCTAAATGGCTAAAAACAATTCCAATCAGAATATGATTAACAAATGAACAAATGCAAATGCAAATGCACAAACGTAAACAACAAAAGCAACGCAGACAGACAGAGAGACAGAGAGAGAGAGACCGCGAGAGACCGCGAGAGACGTAACAAAAAAATGCCAACCAACCTGTATACAAGTTTAACCTGTTGTTGGTGCTGCTGCCAACGCTAACGCCGACGCAAGTTAAAGAACTTTAACTTAAAAGCTCGGATCGCTCACTCGCACACACAGCTACAGCCACAGCCGCAATCACACAAACACAAACACACACGCGCGGTCACTCTCTCACACACACACACACACACAAGAACGCACACTGTCACAGGTAAGCTTCAGCGAAACACGTCGCGCAAAAGAAGCAACAACAACAATAATGAATGATCGTTACTTATACATAAATAAGTACATACACATCTACATACATAGATGAGCTAAGCGTGTGTGTGCGCCTGTGTATATATTCCTTTTCTTCTTCTTCTTCTTTTTATAGTTTACACTTTTCGCGAATAACTTGCTGCTTTTGCATTTAACTTTCGTTTAGTACATTTACACATACTATTACACTCACTTGCAACACCGGCGATGATCAATCGATTCAAGAGCTTTCAATAAAAAAAAGCTTTAGTGCAACATTTTTATTAACAATTTTCTTTTTTTTTAAATTTTTGTTGTATTTAACTTTTTTTTTAAACAATTATATTACTCTTTGTCGTTAGAGTAGTGTATGAAATAAAGCATTTTCAAAGTTTAACACCTTTCTTTGGTTGCGCGCGAAACACGTCTGACTCGAACGGTGTTTAAAACTGTAATAACAGCAGCTTAACATATACAAATCAACAATAATAATTGTTAACAGAGCTGTTAGCCAGCTTACCTACGTAACAGTGGCTGTTACTTTTAAATGTCAATGGATTTAATTTTATTTCAGTGTGGCTTGTGTGTTGTATATTAACAACATAAAAATATTTAAAATAAATATATATTTATATTTTATGAGTTTGTATATGTGTAAAGCAAATGGAGATTTTAATTTGATTAATGTAGCGCCTGTTGAGCTAACATTTTTATCGATATGCAGCTTAACATTTATTAATCGGTGGAGCAATGTTATTAACTGGAGTGGAGCAAGTATGTTAAAAAAAGGCCTGCCAGCGTTGCCAACTACATTAAAACCGCGTAACCGACTCCAAATTATATTTGATTTGTTATATGAATAAATCTCATTTAAATATTTAAATGTTATATTTTTTAAGCGATAAATAAATATTAAAATAATTTGATAAAGAAACAATTACATGCGGCCAAGTTATTTAATTTTAAATCAAGCCTACACATACATATGTACATTGTTACACACCAAACCATACATACATACATTCATACATATATACGTACATACATACATATGTTTCACATATTCATATTCCATTTAAGCCACCAATTCGTAAAGTGCAGTTATAGCAAAAAAAAATTCTTCAGTGTTGTTCAATCAGTTTCTTATTTCCCGTCAGTTCTGGCTTTTATTTTAAAAGTCGGTTCAATTCTGTTGAATTTGATTGTTTTTAATAAAAATTTCAATTTCTATTCTTTTAGATAATGTTTTAAATAAGAGTTACCAAATTATAAAGCGATGTTCACATTATTGTAGCAAACAAATTTTATTTTATATATGAATTATATATCATATAATTATAAATTAAGTACTAAATATACAATCATTATTTATTGTTCCTGATACGGTATATATTTATTTTTCTAACCTTTTAAAAGACTAACAGTCTAGATACAAAAAATATTATATGAAAAATCTTTATATATTTGCAGCAGTAATGCTTTCCCGCTAGACAGTTTAGCTTATCTTTAAATTCAGTAAAGTTGCCAACACTAATTCTATTATTTACATTCTATTCCTATTCCATACATTCACAAACATAAATGTGTGTGTGTGTGTGAAAGCGCCTTTGCTTATATGTTTCAATTTCATTCGTGCCCGTTTCATTACATTTCAAGCGGTGCTCGTGTGCGCAACTTAGTAAGATTCGACTTTCATAGATTTGAATTAAAAGGAAATTTTTGCGTCTGTTATTGTTGCAGCAAGACTGAGATAGGAAAACAATTGTAAATTGTGAAATTTGTTTTAATTCAACGCGAAACAGAGAGCATACATATTCATGTGTGTGTGTGTTTATAACTGAACTTTTTTTTTGTGAAATTCTCTCATCACTCTCTCGCTCTCTCTCTCTCTCTCTCTCTCTGTTCGTGGGTCATCTATATTTTGATTGTTTTGTATTTGAAATATTCAAAACAAAATGCCGCCAAAGAAATATAATGGTTTTATGAACTTTGTGAATCAATGGCGCAGCAGCAACCAGGAACGGCGTAAATTGACCATACCACAGGCGGTAGCTCATTGTGGAGAAATCTGGAAAGTAAGTTAGGGAAGCAAAAGCAAATAAGAAGTTTTCTTTTATATACATACATTCTTCTTGTTCTTCTTTTTTTATGAAGTCTATGAGCGAACAACAACGTGGTTCACACAATTCGACGGCCAAGGATGCAACTGTTGCGAGTCGTGCTACACATGAGCGTTTAAATAATCAAGGTTTTCCTTTAAATGCCGTAGACAAAGAGGAGCGCGAGGCTAATGAGAAGCAAATGCGAATGAAACGGAATATTGAACGAATTGTGTTGAATGGAAAGGCGCAAGATGGTAAGCGAGTTTTATAGCAGACAGCTATAGCACGTCATTGAATAATTTTTCATAATCTTTCATTACCAATTAAAAATAGATTTGGAAAACACCAAATTCGTCTTTGCCGCATTTAATTTTTTTACGAAAGCCCAGTCACATGATGTCTATATACCAGCCGAGTTTGCCGCTTGTGCATTTTCTTTAAAATCTGGAAAAACGTCGATTTACAGCTCGCATATTAATCCAGGTGAGTGTGAGATGTCTAGTGACCTTTACTGGGTCTAGGTTGGACCTGGTCAGGTTGAAAAAGCTAATCAAAAGTTAGCAAACCCAAAAATCCCGCAGGTGGTTCGGTTTCCGATTAAAATCAAGTTTCGGTATTTTGAGCACATCTATGAACCTTATATCGAATCTTCTTTCATTGTAGTTTCTCAGTGAATATTTTCTACAATTTCGAACCTGTTTTTAAATAACTGATCACTGATAAGAAAGTCATTCAATCTTGGATAACTTTACGTTCAGGCTTAAGCCGTTTTAGAAAAACCGAATCGGTTCAATTAAAACTCAATATGCAGTCTTATTAAATATTAATTAAAATTTTGTTTTTCACCCAAATAGGACAATTGATATTTGGACATAGCTCTGAGGCACAACATCATACGTCCACCACACATCAATTACCGCTACCACCGAATGCATTGGGTGAATCCAATATGGCTAAGTTGTATACCAATATATTGGACTACTTGCGTAATTGTCAGGGCGAGGCTAATGATGAGCCATTGATTGTGTTCACTAGCAGTGATCTGCTACCTGTGGTGAAGGGCTGTTTCCGCTATCTGGAATGCGATGGCGATGAGACGGAGAGTTCAGTACTTGTTTATGATATACAATACTTGTTCTATGTGCTAAAGAAGGAAGTTATGGAGATTGCTGATCTACCTCATGGTCATATCAATAAGAGCATTACGGACAATTTATTTCTAAATGATTTCTTTGAGTATTATTCGGGTATTGGATGTCAGGTGAGTTAACTAAATACCAGATAAATTAAAATAATTAATTAATATTTTAACTTTTTATAATATAGTTCCATGAGGAGAATGATCGCACCAACTATTGCACTCAATCGTTAGTCTCACGTTGGTGCTTTGTCTTCAGCGATTATATGTGCGGTGATCTGGCAATTAAACCGATAGCTGGCAAGCATATGCCACCCCAGCAGGAGAAAAGATTTGTTGTTATCAATCCGGAGCCAACTAGCCAAAATACATCATGCACTTCGTTCAAGTCATTTGACAAGGATGTAAAACAGGAGACACAATCACACTATACGCTAGTCGATCATACAATCTTCTCGGCTACATCGAATGATTTTCCAAAATTGACCAGTCGTGCTACCAAACGCAAACAATCCAATCAAAATGATTCACGTCCAAATAGCGTTTGGAATGTTCCATCTACAAATCGTAGCGTTCATGATTTCGAAAACGATTTCGATATGTCACGCCATTAAATTTCTATACATATATTTAAGAATAATATTAAGTACATATTTTTTCTAATATATCTATGTAAGATATCACCATTATTATCATTGACAATCATTTAAGAAAGTTTCATTTATAATAAAAGTATTGAAAGTGTCAATATCTGAATTAAATTAATTAAGGAAAGCTAATGGGGAAATATGACTTGAAGACGAAAATACGACTGCAAATGAACAGCAAAAAAAATTATAATTTTAAATGAAATTATTCTTAGTATTCCTTCATATAAATGTGAAATAAAAAGTCTGCAAAAGGAAAATGATTTTTATAGGATAGGATCACTTTATTGTATAGCTGACATCCAAATAATCAATTTTAAAGTATCTCTGAAATCATAATCGTTCCGCTTTCATAGTTATTTATCTATTTTTAGACAGCCCATAAGTAATCGATAAATATTGAAATTAATATCGTTGGCGTTGGGTACACACTTTTTGGCATTTGTTTACTTTCTTTTACAACACTATTATGTGAAAAGTTCATTTTAAATATTAGCAATAATATTTTATGCAATAAATCCATTTGGAAATGCAAATAATTCTTATATTTTTATTTATTTCATATTATAATAAACACTTGATGGAAATAACAAATTTTTTAAATTATAGTATTGAATATTGCACTACTGAAGCTAACTCAAAGTTTCGTTGGCAACACTGCAATTTATTGTATAAATAAATATGCAAATGCTTAGACAGATGCACTTTTAAATTATATTTTAAATATTATTTGTGGTTATACGTATTTAATTGTTGAAGGATTAAACACGGATCATGTCGGAGATAATCGCCTGCATTCCGGAAGTATACGAGTTGCTGCCAATTCGAGATTATCGATGTGATTTCGAGTGCGGCAAGACATTTCGAAATCGAGGTCCCTATGAAATGCACCTGCAGCGCAAACATGGTCTACAAATAAAGAAAATTGTCTACGATTCCTATCTCTGTCCTGTACCGAATTGCAATTATTCTGGCGTCCGTTTGCATCTGGTTCGACGACATTATCAGAATCATCACATGGAGAAGAAGTTCCATTGCAAGGAATGCAATAGAAAATTTATCGTTGAGGAACAATTTGTTAAACATCGTTGCGAAGTTCAGATGTATACATGCCCCATATGCTCCAAGACCTTCAAACCACTGAGCATGCGGAACAGACATGTCAAGATCTGTGTGAACAAAAAGAAAAACAAAAGTACTTCTATATTGAAACCAAATTCGTACGGCTACAATGATTTAGAGAGTAAGATGAATTGACATTTAAATGTATATCAATATAGTATAAAAGATGTTGTCTTATATATACATAGATTTGACTGATATCGGGCAAACTGAACCGATGAGAAGACACCATGATCCTTTGGAAGATTTCATTGATGTGGAATATTTAGCTGAATGCGAGGATGATATAACTATAGAAGAGTTCGAGCAACTGTTGCGTGATATTGAAAATAACATCGTTGACGATCCACAATTAATTGAGGAATTGTTAAAACTGACTCCGATACTTTTAAGTCTAATATCATAAGATCAATAGGATTATATTTTATGTAATTTATTTAAATTAAACTTTTATTATATAATATAATACTCAAGTTTCCCTTTGTCGATTCAAAGTTGTTCAGTTGATTTTTGAAAGAAGACGTGGTCTGGTCCAGACCATATTTTCTTTCCTTAGAAACAATCATATTTCTCTTGTTTCCCAATAATTTGTATAATTTTTCATGTTTTATTTAGATTTTTCTTAAATTATTAAGGATAGATATACAAAGTACATCTAATTTTTTATTGACAGAATCATCAAATCTATTGTTTAAATTAGATTTAATTTAAAAGAAGGAAGTTAATAAATAATTTTTTAAAAATCATTGCAATATCAATTGAAATTCAGGAAATTAAAAAAAAAAAAAAACACTTTTAGTAATACTAAATTAATATATAATTAAAAAACTTTGGATTGGATATTATATCTAATAGTATCCGTTTGGTGGATAATTTCCATATCCACTGTACCATCCAGGCACTTGATAATCATACCAAAGCGGAGAATTGTAGTGTGCTTGATCTTGGGTAAAGGTGATCATTTGGCTAGATGTCGTAACGACTGCACTATGGCTCTGCATGCGATAGTGTAAGTCGTGCTGAGGCAAATGATTGACAGTTGGAGGTCCTAAACGTAAACGCAAGTCTGTAGGACCCAGTATAGGATTAGGTAGCAACGGTTGACGATAAGGCACATTGTGGTAGGGTTCAGGTATAACCCTATGAGGAAATGACTGTCCCGGAGGTCGTTGAGTTTGCCTTAGACGTTGGTTTCTTTCCGAGTCAATGGATTTGTCATAGTTATAGGGTATGGGCGAAATTATTGTTGAAATTGATTTGGGTTCAGCAACAGTCGATATACTGTCTCTGACAGTCTCTCTATGGGTGTAGCGCTCTGATCTTTCATTCAATTTTGTTCTATGTCCATATGCTGAAATAGGACTTCTTGAAGGACTCATCAATGGTCTGATAGATTTTTGTGACACTTGTTCAGATGAATGTTTCGATATCCTGTCGGGCTTCTCTTTTTTTCTACGGATCTCGTCCTGTGGTCTTATAGATATTCCTCGTCTAGGACTTTTGGAAATTCTTATCAAGGGACTTAATGATTTTTGTGGAAACTTTTTAGAGGAATGTTTCGATATCATTTGGAACTCTTCTGATCGGTGCTGGCTATGTGGTCTTATGTAAACTCTTCGTTCTTGACAATATGATGAAATGCGACTTATTGATTTTTGTGACACTTCCTCATTAAACCGTTTCTCTGTTTCTCTTCGGACATGCTCCACCGGTCTTACATAAATTCTTCTCTCAGGACTATATAATGGACTACGACTTCTTAGTTGTCTTTCATAACTTGTTTGACGACTCTTAGATGGCCTACGACCTCTTGTAAAGGAACTCCTGGTGCGACTTATCGAGTTTTTTTGTATTGGTTCCATGTAGCGGTCAGTTTCTCTACGGAACTGCTTGTATGGTGTTTCAGAAATTCTTCTTTCAGGACTATATGAAGGATTGCGAGTTAGTCTCGATGATCTTTTATTAGCTCTTTTAGAACGGTATGATGGACTGCGTCTAAAAGGACTAATTGATTGATTCGGTACTTGATCATCATCGGAGCTACATGATGTCGTTCTGCACCTTTGTATCTCTCTCTTGAAATATTCCGGTGACAAAGCATAGTTTCTACTTCTAGAACTATACCGACTACGACTTCTTTTCAGCGGCCTGTCATAAATTCTCCTCATAGGACTACATGAGGGACTGCGAATTCTCTTCAATCGTCTTTTAGGTGATTTGCTTCTGTCACGTGATAAACGGCGATCTCTATCTCTGCGAATTGGAGAATTACTTCGACAGAAATTTCTGTCGTTTCGATTGTACCCGCTTAGGGAAAGACTTCTAGAGCGATTTCTATTACGTTTGGATGAACGTGATCTAGAACGAAAACGACTATGCCTATATCTCTCTGGGAGAAATCTCTCACGGCTTGTAGATTTACTGCGCCTTCTAGGAGTTTTAGACTTTTTATGATAAGCTTTAACTCCATATTTTTCTTTTTCGCGAGAAATTCGCCTACGAGATTTCGTAATTCTTTCTGAAGAGCTGCTTCTCTTATAACGCTTGTGTTTCTTGGACTTGTCATTTGTTGGGCATAGAGTATTCAAAATTCTTGCCTTGTTTTCGATGAAATTTGTTACATTTTTATTGAAATTCTGGTGTTGAGTGTTATTGTTAGTGCGCTCCAGTTGTAGATCTTCAAGTTTAGTATTTATTTTATCCTCAACACTTGTTAGAAGCTGTAGATTATTTGCATTATCTTCTATAGAATTGTCAACATCTTGATGCTTTATTAAAACTCCTGAATTCTGAGGTTTTGCCTCATCGTTAGTCGATTTTACATCAAACATTTCAGATTGATTTGGTTCAGATTCCTCTTCATCACTTGATATAAGCTCTAGAACATTTTGTTCATTTTCTATAACTTTGTATTTATTCTTTTGCTTTCTTAAAACATCTTCCTTAGCTATTCCATCGAGTCCCCAACTGTCTTCATCATCAAATATATTATCCAAATCCAAATTGTTTAAAGTGTCAATCACTTCGGGATTTACTTCGACTTCATAGTCTATTCCTTCTTTGCAAATTGGCACGTCTGACTCAGACATTTCTTCCATTTCACTTTTACATATATCATTAGCCTCTGTGATCAATTGATTTGCCTGATCCTTGATAGCTTCAGGCATATGTCGTTTGGGGAGCAATTTGATAGCTAAGTCATAGCACATATATTCGGCAAATGAGTATCCCCAACGGGTGACATATGATTTGGCACAATGCTTTGGCAAATCACGTTCCTGATGGAACACGCAGCTTATCTCTGCGAGCAATTCATCCGAATTGAGTTCAAATTGTGCGTTGGTTATATCAAGGGATGCAGGTGGTGCAAATAAACCAGCTTTACAGGTAGCTCTCTTCAGCGTATAGTAAAGATATTCTATGGAATATATCAAGAGCTTGCTTGGCAATCCATTGTTTAGAAACTTTAGAGCTCTGCTCACAATTTTCAAATGTGATTGAAGCGTAAAGACTGGATGGCTATTGTTCTCTCCTAGAAATCCAAGTAATTCTTCGTATACTTCTTGCAAATTTGCATTGCCCAAGGCATTTGGTGGCTCTGGCAACTGATGTGTTCTCTTCACATGTTCATGGGTCTCTTCCTTAGAGCCATAGTTAAGAAAACCTAAAAAATTTAAATAATTATAAAACTAAATTTTTTATAGTTGCTGTTAGAGTTGGACGAGTGTCGTCACGGTACAATGGCTCGGTTAGATGAAAATTCTTTTAAAACAATCGGTTCGAGTTAAACCTAACCTATTATTTGAATCTGGAAATTTAATAATTTCGAAAATTTAAAAAAAAATTACAGAGCAGTCGAAATTCAAAGTGAACTTCAAGATTTGTTTGAGCCACAAACCATATCAACAACATTTTGCCTACTTCGTGTCACGACGCTCGCTCAACTCGTAGTTACTAAGACGTAGTTTACTATTCTTACCAGGATTGATCAGGCTATGATAGATCTTCTGTATACCATCCTGCAGTGAGAATTTTGCAATAGCTAACTCTGCTGGAGTATAAACATCTTTTACAAAATAATTTATCATAATAAAATAATAATTTTGAGTTTCCAGTGCTCTTTGCTCGACGCTTTCTCGCACAATTCGCTCGATGTCTTGTTGTTGTTGATGTTTATCTTCATCTTCCTCGTGCTCTTCGTCAACAATTTGTATGTCATTGGGTAGACTTTTGGAGTTATTGTCATAAAATCGCTGACGATCATTGAAGCTCATTTTCTTAAGAAAAGCATCAAATAATTAATACAGTTTTTTTTAAGTTGTTTTTGACTTTCAAACTAACCTCCCAAGCCGGCGCAGCCAACTGAACGCATTCTTCCCATCGCATATTGCCGCCTCTTTGTGTGCGCCATTCTCGTACAAATGTAAAAAATTCATTTGATTTTTCACTTTTCAGTCGTTGCATTGAAATTGTTATATTATCATTTATGTTGGATCAACGAGTGTTGTTTGTGTGTGCAAACAAACTAAATAAATATATTTTGAAACAGCTGATATTTGTCGATAAATTCGCAGTTAGGCGCAGTTTGTTGCAATCCTTTTAAACGCAATGCTGTCAGTTATCGATGACAAAGCTATCGATAGCAGCAACAGATGATAATCGAAACAAAAGCAGACGGCAGAAAAGGAGTCAAGATAAGAAGACGATATTGTCGGATAGAACAATTAAAATAAAAATAGATCTAACCAAAAATCAGTTAAAATT